>CAUYQU010042925.1:0-16555 GCA_963574635.1 Cheracebus regulus | reverse complement strand
GCCTCTGCCTCTGCCTCCTGGGTTCAAATAATTCTCCTGCCTCAGCCTTCCAAGTAGCTTAGATTACAGGTGTGCACCACCACACCTGGCTAATTTTTGTATTTTTAGTAGAGATGGGGTTTCACCATGTTGGCCAGGCTGTTTTCAAACTCCTGGCCTTGTGATCTGCCCACCTCAGCCTCCCAAAGTGTTGGGATTACAGGCGTGAGCCACTGCACCCAGCCTCATTCTTTATAACATTGCTGTCATGTATTTCACTTATTTGTAAGGTAATCACTGAATACATTGCTGGTATTATTTTGAACAAACTGCTATTTGTTAGATCACTTTGGATTAAGACAAATAAAATGTTTCATCCTCATTTACTCCTCAAATGCTCTTCCTTTCTTCCTATATCCCCAAGTTTTTTCATATAGCGCCTACATCATTTTCTCTCTCTTTAAAGAACTTCTTTAATTTTCTTGCAAGGCAGATCTACTGGTGGTAAATTTTCTCAAGTCTTGTTTGTCTGAGAAAATCTATTTCTTCTTCACTTCTGATGAACAATTTTGCTAGAAACAGAATTCTAGGCTGGTGAGTTCTTCCCCACTTGTCTTCTTTCTTACGTACTTCACTCCACTCTCTTCTTGCTTGCATGTTTTCTGAAGAGAAGGCCAATGTAATCTTTATCCTTGTTCTCCTATAGGCAGGTGTTATTTTTCCTCTGGCTCCTTTCAAGATTTTCTTTGTCTTTGATTTTCTGCAGTTTGAATATAATAATGTATAGATGTAGATTATTACTTGGCATTTATCTTGCTTGGTGCTGAGATTCTTGGATCTGTGGTTTGTTGCCTGTTATTAATTTTGTAAAATTCTTGATTGTTATTACTCTCTTATTATTCTCTTCATGTGCCTGGTTATTTCTGATTATATGATAGGCATTGTGTTTGAAAAATATTTTTAGAAATAATTGGAGGTCTAGGGGTACATTTTCCTTCTACAGAATGGATATACATTTGTTTCTGGAAGGCATCTAGGGGCTCTAGCAATTTAAGATAATCAAACTAATTTTAGTGATTGAGATGATTCGAATCTGAGAAGTTTCTGCAATGAATGGTCTATTTTCAATTTATCTTATAGAATTTGGTCTTTTTGAGTCTCAACCTAAAAAGTGGAGAGTTTTCCAGGGTCCTTTTTGTGGGCCCTGGATTAAAACTTTTATTTTCCATTTTATTATTTATTTTTTCCTACCTCCTGGAATTACAAGGAACGGACTACAACTTTTAATCCCTAACTCTGTGAGGTTGTCAAAAGTGCTTCAGAGCATTTTATCAGCCTTATTTGGAATTGGCAATTGCATACAGGAGAGACATGGGCCAAAATGCTAGGCTTACTGTCCTGGGTTTTAGTCTTTCTTGTATCTCACCCAAGCAATGTTTCATAATATTTTATCATTCCAATGCCTTCAAACTTTTCTAATTGTCTCCAGGGGTAAGATTGTTCCAAATTACCTAGTCTACCATTATGAGAACATAGCCATCATTTTTATTTTATTTTTTGAGACAGAGTCTCACTGTTGCCCAGGATGGAGTGCAATGGTGCCTCTCAGCTCACTGCAACCTCTGCCTCCTGAATTCAAGTGATTCTCCTGCCTCAGCCTCCTGAGTAGAGTACCTGGGATTACAGGTGTGTACCACCACGCCCATCTAATTTTTGTATGTTTAGTAGAGCCAGGGTTTCACCATGTTGGCCAGGCTGGTCTCAAACTCCTGACCTCAGGTGATCCACCCACCTTGGCCTCCCAAAGGGCTGGGATTACATACAGGCATGAGCCACTGCACCTGGCCAGCCTTAATCTTTGAAATGGTTTTAATCTTTTTCTTGTATGTGTATATGCAGTATTTTTACTCATATTTGAATAAATGTAAGAAAATCTGAATAAACTAAAATTTCCTGACCCAGCTATTAGCATCAAATTCAGGTAGTTGGCAGCCTTTAGGTTCTTCTTGTTTCACTAGTTTGTGCCTTTCGGTTTTTAAATTCACCTCATTGCTCTGTATGGTTTTTACAGAAGTTGGAAGATGAAAAACCAGGTTTCTACCATGTTCCTACAAGAATCTGAAGTCTCCCAATTTGTTACATAACCTCTGTATATTTTCAGGTTTCTGTATATGAATAAGCCTCTTTTTATGGGGTTCTCAGGTTTCTATATATGAATAAACCTCTTTTTATATGAATAAACCTCTGTTTTATGGGGTTAATTGTCTATTTCTGCACCAATACCAACTGTCTTGATAATTATACTTTTATAATGACTTCTTTTTATTTTTTAATTTTTAAGAGATAGGGTCTCACTCTGTTGGCCAGGCTGCAGTGCAATGGTGCAATCATAGCTCACTGCAGTCCTGAACTCAGGCTGTAGTGATCCTACTGCCTTGGGCTCCCAAAGTGCTGGAATTACAGGTATGAATCAGTCTGTGACTTTACATAAGGGTAGATGAAGATGCGTCTGACTGTGAATGAGATCACTGAAAGTGTATACTGGCTGGATATCGACTCTATTCCATGTTGTACATGTTTCTTTTTTTTTGAGATGGAGTCACACTCTGTCTCCCAGGCCAGAGTGCAGTGGCTCAATCTCGGGTCACTGCAACCTCTGCCTCCTGGGTTCAAGCAATTCTCCTGCCTCAGCCTCCTGAGTAGCTGGGATTACAGGTATGTGCCACTACGTCCAGCTAATTTTTGTATTTTTAGTAGAGAAAGGGCTTCGCCACATTGGCCAGGTTGGTCTCGAACTCCTGGCCTCAAGTGATACACCTGCCTCGGCCTTCCAAAGTGTTGAGATTACAGGCGTGAGCCACTGCACTCAGCCTATTTTTCTCTTCTTAAAAATTGACTTTTTCATTATTCTTAGGTGTTCTTGCACTTACTTTAAAATCAGCTTCAAGTTCCAAAAATAAAAAGAAAATTGAATTTTAATAGGAACCACACTGAACCTGCAGCTAAATTTAAAATCCTTAAGCATATTGAATCTTCTCATTCATGATCATGTTCCACCTCTGCATCTCTATCTTCTCGTGTCTTTCCAAAATTTAATAATTTTTTCTACATAGTCCTTATGTCTTTTGATAGATTTATCCCTAAGATCATATAATTGTATACTCCTTTGATGTTTATTTAGGCTGGCTAAGTCAGAATTTTGGATGTATATGTGGAGATGCGTTAACAGGACACAATATTATATCTTTTTTTGCATAATCCAGTTTCAGCTATTTCCTTGTAACTAATATAGGTTGAGTGTCAGAAAATGATTATGGAGTGTTCAAGAGACATCATCTTGAAGAGCAAGACTGGCATATACTTCTGAGTGAAGTGGACAGTGGGTGAAGCAGCAAACACATAATCAGACTTGCAGTTTAAAATGATGACTGGAAGACTTGAGGCAGATGCATTCATTAAGATCCTAAACAAAGATGATGGCCGTGTAGATAGAGAGGAATAAATTCACCTAAGAGTTATTAATACAGAGTGGGCATGTTGTGGTGACAATTATGATAGAAAGAAAGGAGTTAAAGATAATTCCCAGACTTTGACTCTAATGGCCAGCAGAATAGTTGTATAGGACGAATAGAGTTGGGAGCTATGAAGAGATGAATTCTGCCTGGGACATGAGCTTTAAGTATGTAATGGACATTCAGATGATATGAAGATGTTGGCTACCTGAGCTTGGAGCCCAGAGGAAATACACATACATATGTCTGTCTATCTATCTAATCTATCTATCTATCATCTATCTATCTATCATCTATCTATCTTCTATCTATCTATCTATCTATCTATCTATCTATCTATCTGACTACCAATCTACCTATCTCCCTATGACTATCCAGGTGTAAGATTGTACACTAAGATTGTCTAAGTAAAAATGAGATGACTAAGAAGAAAGTATAAAAGAAGAAAGGGTCGGGTGTGGTGGTTCACGCCTGTAATCCCAGCACTTTGGGAGGCTGAGATGGGCAGATCCTCTGAGGTCAGGAGTTCGAGACCAGCCTGGCCACCATGGCAAAACTCTGTCTCTACAAAAATACAAAAAAATCAGCTGAGTATGGTGGCATGCACCTGTAGTCCCAGCTACTTGGGAGGCTGAGGCAGGAGAAGCACTTGAGCCTGGGAGGCATAGGTAATTTTTTCCTTATTATTGAGAAATGTCTCTTGATTTGGCAACATGTAGGTTACTGTTGGCCTTAGTGGAAGTGGCCCTTATGAAGATTACAGCCCTGTGGAAAGTGGTGAAATAGACAAACTTGCAACTGTTTCAGGCAACTTGACTAAAAAAGGCAGGACTTAGAGGTTTTAATGTTATTTGTTTAAACATGGGAGAAGAAATGGATTCGAGCCCAGAAATAGCTGAGTTGCCAGCTTTATCTGTATGTCTATATTTGGTGTCCAAGAGGAGGAAGATGTCTGACGTGGGGCAGCCCAGGATGGTGGCTGAAGGCAGCAGGGGCTAGAGTTAGGTAGCTGAGCTAGGAGTCGTATCCCCTGCAGCTCCCCAATGCAAATCAGAAATCAGTGTAGCTGTGTAACCACATAGGTGTCACTTAACTTTCCTATGTTTGTTTCCTTATCTGTCAAATGAGGATAATATTGACACCACATTGATTGGGATGAGGACTAAATACATTAACATCCAGTGAAGCACTTATAATAGTGCCTGACAGGCCAGGTGTAGTGGTTCACACCTGTAAACCCAGCACTTTGGGAGGCTGAGGCGGGTGGATCACCTGAGGTCAGGAGACCAGCCTGGCCAAATGGTGAAACCCTGTCTTTACTAAAAATACAAAAATTAGCAGGGCATGATGGCACACACCTGTGGTCCTAGGTACTTGGGAAGCTGAGGCAGAATAGCTTGAAGTTCAAGAGAATAGCTTGAACTCTGGAGGTAGAGGTTGCAGTGAGCTGAGATCATGCCACTGCACTCCAGCCTGGGCGATAAACCAAGACAAAATAGTGCCTGACACAGCAAGTACATAAAAATGATGAAGCACTTTTGTTCTCCTAGCTGGATCGCCACATCTATCTTCATTCAGATTTCTGACTCATGCGAGTCTAGATAAACACCAGCAGTTCTGAGTTCCTATGTTCAAATATCCTCTGTCATAATAGATCATCCAGACACCCAGGCACATGCTCTCACTCACACACTCTGCAGCACACCAGGGAACACGGCACCTCTTCCCACCCATGTCTGCCTGCCAGCTGCTCTTCTTCCTTTCCCACACACACTCCCTTCTTTGAGTGGCTTCCAAAACATCTCTTTCTAATTTGCTATAAAGAGTGAGCCATAAAGAATTTATTAACAATGATGAAAAAAATCACAGCTAAGTATCAGATTCTCCAGAGGAAATGAGATTAAAAAGAAATTCTGGAAAACAGTTGTTTTTGGAGAAGGGAATACTATTGGGAAGGGGGACATTATAATTTAATGTTTCATTTTTTAAAAAAAATGAATCTGAAGCAAATATGACTATTGAGATGCAACAAAGCTGGGTGGTTACACTGTTCACTATTTTATTTTCTAGACTTTTCCGTTGTTTGAAACATTTGAAATCATTAAAAAACAGGAGTATTTACTGGGGTAAAAAACATGGTTGTGGTTAGAGTGCAGTAATTACTGTGAAAAAAGCAAGGTTCACAGACATTTTAATTTTTTCTTTTTCTTTTTTGAAACAGGGTCTCACCCTGTTGCCGAGGCTGGAGTGCAGTGGTGTGATCATGACTCACTGCAGCCTCAATCTTCCAGGCTGAAGTGATCCTTCTTTTCTCAGTCTCCTGAGTAGCTGGGACTACAAGCATATACCACCATTCTCAACTTGTCTTTTTAATTTATAGTAGAAATGAGGTCTCACCATGTTGCCCAGGATGATCTTTGACCCCTGGGCTCAAGCAATCCTCCCACACTGGCCTCCCAAAGTGCTGGGATTAGAGGCATGAGCCACCATACCTGAGACATTTCAATTTTTAAAAATCTCACTGAAAAACACAGTCAGTCACACACACACACACACACACACACACACACACACACACACACACACACACACACACACACACGCTGCACGATTGCTTCAAAGAGGATTTTTAAAAACAATGATGGCCCAGCTAGAAAAGAAACTAATATTCAACCTCTTAGAGTTTATTTCAAACTTTATTTATTTATAAAAGAAATACAAAATAATTTTGATAAACAAAGCACCCAATTCCTACTTTTTTTTTTTTTTATGAAAAAAAAAGTATGACACATACTTGTCATGCCCTGTACTCATTAAGCTTACAAAAGATATTGATAAAAACTATACAAATCTAGATTTTACAGTGCTAGGAATGTTGCCATAAGGCATGTGTATTTAGATTAATACTAAATAAATTCAGCCTATATCCTTTATTTCGCCCTTTCCCACTATCATTTCAGCTTTCCTCACGGTCTTGCCATCCCAGAAGTCTGGGGGCAATGACTCTCCATCACTAGTGCTGTGGTGGCACCTGTGTTCCCACATCCTGATATCCTATCCCTACAGTAATCCATTAAGACACACCTGGAAACACCAGTGAAACAGCTTTACTAGATTCCTAGAAGGGACGGTACCTGGTATGCAGCCTCAGCACCTACCAAGGACAGGGGAGGTTGAAGATTCTCCCAGTCTCCATTTACTCCTTTACTTTTATATCTATTAGGCCTGCTTTGCCCCCTTAACAGACTCCTGGAACGGGAAGGGGTGGTAGTGGGTGGGGGACAGCGACTGGAGCCAGGAAATCAGTCTGAGAACTTCCCTGCCCCCTAGTGGTGCACAGAACACAAGACAGCCTGTGTCCTGATCCGGGTGGGACTCTCAATTTACAGCCCAGGTGAAGGGAGATGAGTTGGGGAAACAGCGATTCTGTGCATTGGAGCAGACTGGGTGGTAACTGCAGGCCGCTGTCTCTGACCTGTCGGCATTCGACGTCTGATAACCATCAGGTAAATACTCTCATGATCAATGGACCAAAGGAGCCACGGTGGAGGATGAGGAACAGCACACTCTACCAATGAAGTTTGTGACCAGGCCACGTTAATTTAGTGGTAAAAATAATAACATTAAATAAAATGTTTACGACATGAATAGAAAAATGACAGAATCTTACTTCTTTAATTCAAGTGTTTCATGATCTCTGCCTTCATCCACTTAAGACTTACAACTCAGTGTCTGCTGTTTTTATAACATTATCCCAAGCAATAGTAATATGAAAGTTAAGACCAGGAGGGAAGCAGGGTCGCATTTCTGCAGGGTCCTTGTCTGGGGACCACCCCTCCTACAAACTTCTGGGTAATAGAGGTAGGGGGGCTCCCATGGTGGGTGCCAGTGCTGGGGCCTTAATTATGTATATCTTGGCCATAGCCCTGGACTTGACTAGGCTGGGCTGTGTGGAAATTCCAAGAGAATTCTGCTAGCAGAAAATGCCCACCCTGTCCTTACAAGAACAGCACAAGGCCGGGCTGGTCTACCTCCCACCAGGACCCTGAAGGAACATGGCCCAGGGGCTGAAGGATGGTGTTGAAGGACCAAGTTTTACTTAGATCCTTCTCAGCCCTGCCTTCCCCAGGTTTCTGTTATCTTCTACACTGGCAGCTTTCTGAAAGAAATGCCTGGAACCTGTCCATCGTCCCCCTCAGCCCCAGCCCAGGGCCCAGCCAAAGAACAAGTAAAGGCCAAGGAAATCCTCATCTAAAATGGCTGCGATCCATTACTGCCCCCGCCTCTGGCCTATGGTGTCACTTCTGCACACGAAACCACCAGGGGGCAGTCTGGGCCCATGACGAGACATTTCCTTCTAGAGAAAACCACACCTGCAAAAACCCTCTCCAGAGCCACAGCCCACCTCCACACCCTCCAGGGGCTTTGCTCTCAGGTCTCAGTGTGGCCATTCATTCCCTGCGAAGATGCTTTGGGCTGAAAATGGTTGGGAGGAGGGAGATGGAAGTCACCTGTGTTATTTTGGAATTGACCAGGGCCTCTGAGTCCTTCAAATTCAATGCTACCACAGGCCAGCATGGTGGCTCATGCCTCTAGTCTCAGCACTTTGGGAGGTCAAGGCGAGCGGATCACCTGAGGTCAGGAGTTCAAGATCAGCCTGGCCAACATGGTGAAACCCCATCTCTACTAAAAATACATAAATTAGCTGGATGTGGTGATGCATGCCTGTAATTCCAGCTACTCAGGAGGTCAGCCTGGGTGACAGAGTGAGACTCTGTCTTAAAAACAAAAACATAACAAAAAACCCACTACCACAGTGCCTAGAGAACAATATGTTTAATAATATTTAAATAATGGTTGTATGAAATTGAAGCAGCAAGAAATCCAAAGGAGAATAGCTCTAGGGTACGGAGGTGGATGAGTATGCATGGGGGAGAGGCTATTCTGTGATCAGGTTGGGTCTGGAGCCCTCCCCACTGTCCAGAACGCCTCCAAGCTCCTACATCTTCTCCCATATACTGAGGCCTTGGAGATGTAATGCAGAAGTGAAGTGGGCAGGCTGAGGATGAGGGCAGGTATCTGGAACACGTTCAGGAGTTGGAGAGGAGTAACATAGCTTACAGTCTAGGCAGAGCAGCAGAGGCTACAGATTTCATTCTCAGCCTTCAACTTTTAAGACCTCAGGGGCAGATACTGACTCCAGCTTGCCTGTGCCCTTACCCTAAGGCCACTCACACTTTTTTTTTAAATACAGGTAATCCATGTTTATTACAGAAAAATGCCACATTACTCTTTATTGGATGCTAGGGCCAGCTCCAGCCCCTTTTTCTCCAAGCACAGGGGCACACAGGCAAGGGGCTCCGTTCTCTGGCCAGGATGCAGTGGAAGCCTGGCTCCACTACCAGTCTCCTACAGCCAGCACCCTCCTCGGTGCCTGGGACTCAGGTCTGTTCAAACTCCTGCTCACAGTAGCCTACATTGAGGGGCTGGGCCTGGACACCTCGCCTGCAAGAGGACACGAAGAAATGGCAAGATGAGCCCCCCAGAAGGGGTCAGTCTTAGGCCCCAGTAACACTTTCTACACGACTTGTCTCTCCTTCCCCATTTCGGTGACTCTCAAACTGTCACTGTTCACCAAATGTACCTGCGAACCCCAATTCCAGAGATTCTCACTTGAAGTAGGGCAAAGTATTGGCAAGAATCTGTAAGTTGAACAGGTGCCTCAGGTGATTTTGACACAGATCTTGGAGATCCAGGAATACTGGGAACACCTCTCTATTTCTATCCTGCCTATCTCTGTACTCTGACCCTGAATAACTCAATCCCTTTAGAAAATAGGTGGATGCCTGAAAGGTAGCCAATGCGCTTGGCCTACTTAGCCTCCTGTTGCTGACTCTAAAACACTGTAAACGTGGTGGCACTGGGGACTTAGGTGCTGTCCTGTCCATGAATATGGACATGAAAGCCTGTCCTTGGGTCTCAGACTATAACCTGACCAATCTCCTTAGAGGACCTCTAGGCATGCTGCCCTTATTATCCAAGTAAGCAACATGCTTAGAGAACCAGCTGGAAGTTACCCAGTGAATGACATAGTTGAGGCTTAGACACCACCATGGTTGACTCTCAGCCCAGCACTGCTCTGCACTAGGCTATGTCCCCCAAATCCTCAAGACCTAGCCAACGAAGGAATCAGGGAAATGACTCTCTTACACAGGCACATCCCTGACAGAGGCAAAGGTATCATGAGATCCTGTAAGTCAGCCTGGTTCAAATTCTACTTTTTAGTGACTTTGGGCAAGGTACTGAACTTCGCTGTGCTTCAGCTATCTCTAAAATGGGGATAAAAATGCACCTATCTTATGGGGTTGTGGTGAAGACTAAATGAGACAATATGTGTAACAAGCTTAGCACAGTGTTTGCCACAAAATACAGTTGTCCCTCAGGATCGGCAGCAGATTTGTTTCAGGAACCCCATGGATACCAAAATCAAAGGCTGCTCAAGTCCTTTATGTAAAAATGACATAGTATTTGCATATAACCAAATGTACGATTTCCCATATATTTGAAATGATCTTAGATTACTTATACCTAATACAGTATAAATGCTGTATAAATAGTTGTTATATGGTATTTTTAAATTTTTATTATTTTTTGTTGTATTTCTTTTTTTCCTGAATATTTTTTATTGCAGTTGGTTGAATCCGTGGATGAGGGCCAACTAAGCCTCTGTAAGTGTTAGCTATTGTTATTATTCTCTTCCTCTAAGGGGTTCCTAGCCCTGGATCTGCCCTACCCAACCCTGCAAAGGCCCCACAGCCTGCTTACCTCAGCAACTCACAGCGGAAGTGTGACAAACGTTCATGGGCAAATGTCAGGTCAGACGTCAACTTGTTGCTCCACAGCCTTTCGGCAACAGCCCCTGCCCTGGGCCTGGAGGAAAGCAGGCATGTGCCAGATTAGGCCCTGTATTCCCTGCAAAGGTGCTGGACATCCACAGACTACTACCTCTTGTCTAGGCGCCTTGGACTAGCTCAGGCCAAAGGAAGTGATCAATACCTTGTTATGAGCCACAGCCAGGTTGGATGGCTCCCAGAGAGTTCTGGGGCTCAGCTCCACTTTCATTAAAATGTGGGTAGCAATCCCCACTCTCTTCCTCTCCCAAAGATAGGGATAATAAGAATAAGCCTTAAAGGTATCATTAACCACTAATGAAGTGGCAGCAACAGATGTCCTTAAAATGTAAACTTTGCACACCGAACCATACTTGGTAAGGCTGCAGTGGAAACAGCAGAGGGAAGTCTTATTGCAGGAACCATGGATGCTTGTGCTGGACCCTGAGCAAGTCACCTATGTTCTCCAGGCCTCTGGGAAGTGAGGTTAGCAATCCCTATCCCACATACCTAATGGGTGGCTGGAGGGCTATATATGGAAGTCATGTGGGGAGTGAATATTGCACATAAATCGTCAGAAGCCTTGTCGCACCGTCTGCTGTCTCTCAGGCCTGAAAGGAGGGTAGTAGTCTGGACATGGCTAGATGGGATTGAGTTTATAAGGGAACCCAACCCTCCACCTCCCCCAGAAAACCCTTACCAGAGCCTGGGGACCAGGTTTGTGTTGTCCACATATTCTCCCCACATACAGGCCTCTCCACCAATCACCAGAGCCTTCTGCTCAGCGGTACCTGGGGGAAAACAAGCAACAACAGTCTCGTGATGGTGGGGTAATTCTAGGGTCCCCCTCAACCACCTTTCCAATGTGGCCCTCACCTGAGCTAAATCGTTTTGTTTCCTAACCTGAAATGTCTGGCCCAGACCTTCCTGCCTCCCATCCTGTGCCCCAGCCTAGCCTCCTCTGGTCAGCAAGAATAGCTCCCTGCTTTCACCTTCAAATGCCAGGGGTTCCACTAGGTAGAACTCCTTCCAGTCAGGGCCGTAGGATATACGGTTCAGGTACCAGGGAGCGGAGAGAAGGGCCCGGAAGCCGGCCTTGGTGATTAGTCCCAGCTCCTTCATATAGTTCACTGGAGTCTCTTCTCGCCACACCTGTATGATTGTGTCCGGCCGAACCTGTTAAAAAAGGTCAAATGGCAGTAAAGACACAAAGCTGAGGAGGTTCCTGGGCCTTATTCATACACAGGCAACATGGGACAACAGATGTGTCCTTCCTCCATTCCCCAGCAGCAAACTCTGTCTCTGTGCCTCCTGACTATTGAGCTCATACCTCAGGACAAAGGCCAAGGAATCCAGGGTCCTAAGAGGCCTCCCTGCTGCTCTCCTCTCCCTGTTCCTCTGCAGCCTTCCTTTCCACACAGAGCTAGTAATACTGGCTGTGAGCTGAGGGAGGCAAACAGTGGGACCCACAAGCTGCCATGTCCGAAAGTCTCCAGATGGTTCTGGGGGACAAGGTTCCTGCAGAGTCCTTGGATGTGACAGGAGGCTGGGATCCTACTGATAAAGAAGGTAGCCTTGCTCTCACAGACCCAGAAGACCTTAATCTATGACTTAGAAGAAACAGCCAGCCTATCCAAGTAACCTAGCAGCAGAAATAGTGCTTAATCAAGTTTGTAGTAAGGGAAGATAGAGACTCTGACACATAAATCCAGGGCTGATACCACTGTGGCCTTTGGTTTTTTGAGACAGCGTATCTCACTCTGTTGCCTGGGCTGGAGTGCAGTGGCACATCTCGGCTTACAGCAACCTCAGCCTCCTGGACTCAAGCAATCCCCCAACCTCAGCCTCCTGATTTTTGTATTTTCTTTTCGTAGAGATGAGGGTTTCACTATGTTGCCCAGGCTGGTCTTGAACTCTTAGGCTCAAGCAATCCACCTGCCTTGGCCTCCCAAAGTAATTGGCTTACAGGTGTGAGCCACCGCACCCAGCACTCTGTGGCCTTTCTAGAGAGAAAAGTAGAGTGCTCTGACCATTACAGCCCAATCCAAACCAGGAGGATCGGTCTCTGAAGAGGCCGGGAGGAGCTGGGGAGACCAGAGGGAGGCACCGCTGGTGGCTTCTTCTCTTCTCTGCCCTGGCTCACCTTTGCTTTATTATCAAACACCTCCTGCCACACCACATAGCCCTTGCCATAAGAAGAGACGATGTCCAGCAGCCTGGAGAGGAGAGGAGTGTCTAGTAAGTGCCTGCTTAGCTCACACGGGTTCTAGACTGTTAGTGCCAGTGCTCCAGGGCTTCAGCCTGGCCAGGGGCCTATTCCTCACTGAGCAGTGTCTTCTCCAGGGTTGGAAAGTGACCACTCCAAACCTGAAAGGATGGGACAAAGGACAAGGGAACCCTGCAGGGGCCAGACAGTGGCTAAGCAAGGCCTGACTCTGGTATGGAAAGGGAGGACCCCACAGGAGGTGGCCCCCAAGGGACCCCACCCACCCTCCTTCCTTTCTCACATCTGGATGTAGAAGGACTCCAGCTGCTTGAAGTCCTCACCGAAGCCTTTCTTCTTCATAAAGTCCTGGATATCTGGGTTGGACTTCCTGAATCCCAAGAGAAAATGAAGATTGATCTTTCAACATCCTGAAAGCCCAATGCCTGGGGATTAGTCACCTGGCCCCTTATAACTTCCTCTTTTCACCTGAAAAACCAAACAAGCAAGGATCTCAGAAGCCCTACATGTGGAAAGTGTGGCCAAGTAAAGTTATGTGAAGCGGGCTGTTGACACAGGCTGAGAAAGGCTGAGTCTGGACCTGAAGAGTTTTAAGTTCAAACTCCCAAGGAGAACACGTTAATCCTCTCTGGATTGCAACACGTGGATCCAAGGTTTTAACTTAAAGCTCCAGCATGTTGGATTCTGGCTTTCCTATCTGCTCTTGCAGTTGGATGAGAAGCCTTGCTGTCTATCACCTGCTGCAAAGTCCTTGCATTAAAATGTCTGCATTTTGCTCACATTGCTCTTCTTCTGGAATAGTTTCCCCTGCTCACGTCTCCAAAAAGCCAAACGATTTTCCCAGATTCAGCTCTAGTGTCCTCTTCTCAAAGAAGCCCCTCTACCTCTTTTGAGCTCACTAGAACTAAGGGTTTGGATTTTACAGCTGAATACTAATTAGACACTGTCATCTATTAGTCTTGAATTCTGTGTCTTGACTCTTCAACCAATTTTAAGCCTTCATAAACTGGGATTATTTTTCTCTATCCTGAACTTTTCCAAGACAATTCTGTTTCCAGAGCTGGTTCTTCCATCAATACCTCGAGAATATGAGAGTATGAAGGAAAAGGTTCACAGTGAAAGCCTTGCTCAAATCAGGTAGGCTCTCTATGCAGATGGGCAGAGGAAGGCCTAAATCTGAGCAGTGTGAACCCATACAGACCGCTGAGAGCAGCAGCTGAGCAAGGCAGCCCCTCCGGTGCTAACCTCTATTCTGAGTAAGCAACTGATCAGGCCACAATGGGAAGATCAAAGGGCTCATACCAGCAGGTGAAATCAACCTCATCTCCTCCAAGATGAAGATAAAAATCTGGGAAGACAGAGCTGACCTCCAAGAAGAATGTGCTCATGAACTCATAGGTATTGTTGAGACTGGGATTCACTGGTCCAAAGGTGCCAGAGGGCTCAGACCCAGAGTAGCAAGGAGTCAACAATCCAGGGATACCTAAGCCAACAGAGAACCCCACATGAATGTCACGAATACATAAACCCTCATGCACAGTCCTACAAGTGAGGACACAAGTCATGCAAAGTCAGACAAATGTATTCATAAACATCACACACATTTAGGTAGGCACACTCAGGCACTTACAGACACTGGTAGTCACCACCGTTTAGTCACAAGAAAAAGATACAAATACATCCACAATCATAGGCAGAGGCTGAGTTCCAGCCAGACAAATGTCAGCACACACACTCCTGCCTTGACACACCGCTTCTAGCAGGTGCCACCCTTGCTTCCCAGGCTGCTCTCCTCACAAGCCTTTTGGCAGAGGGACAGCCTAATCCAGCCAAACTGGCAAAATCTTTCTTCTCTATCTCCTCCTGTACATGGGGTCAGCCACCACACAGAATCTTTTTACATTTCCTTAGGGGCATCTCCCTTGGCCCAGAGTCTTTACTTCCTGATGCTGAGGCCACAAGATATCTTCAGGGTTTTTGTTGTTGTTATTTGTTTTTGAGATGGAGTCTTGCTCTGTCATCCAGGCTGGAGTGCAGTGGCACAATCTTGGCTCACTGCAACCTCCTGGGTTCAAGTGATTCTCCTGCCTCAGCCTCCTGTAGCTGGGATTACAGGTGCCCACCACCACACCTATGTAATTTTTGTATTTTCAGTAGAGATGGGTTTCACCACGTTGGCCAGGCTGGTCTCAAACTCCTGACCTCAGGTGATCCACCCGCCTTGGCCTCCCAAAGTGCTGGGATTACAGGCATGAGCCACCACACCAGGTCAATAGCTTCAGTTTTCTATCAGGCCAGTAGCCCCTTTCAACCATTGTTTAACCAGTGTTGAGGGTTCACACTGGAGGGCTGAGGGTATACAGAATAAAGGGGGCAGGGGTAGTGACTGTCTGACTCTGACCTCGGCAGGCTTGCCTTGGGCTTCTTCCTTTCAGATTCTACCCTGGTGGTCAGATTCCTCAGCATCCACTCTAGGGCACAACTACCTGCAATGGCATCTGAGAAAAATGTGCCCTTACATACCTAATAGTACATATTTTAGTACTAAGAAGCGGCCTCTGTTGCCAAAAGTGAGTTCTTCCTATGTAAATTCTCAGGTGGAAGAAGTTGATGGAAAGCATTCTCCCAAGGACCAAGGCTGGGATATGCCACTTGATAGATAAGCCAGTGCCCTGAAGCTTCACTCTGAGCATAATAAGCCAAGTCCCTCCAGTCTCAGACATTATTCTTACCTGGTCCCCAGGACAAAGTGTGGCCAGGAGTGTCAAATTCTGCAAGCACACGGATACCCCGGAGCCGTGCGTATTCAATGACCTCCTTCACGTCCTGTGCTGTGTAGATGTGGGTGACAGGGTTGTAGGACCCCTGAAAGGCACAAGACACCCTTTAGGTTCACATTTCCAAAGCTAGCCGAGTAGAAGATACTCAAAATGCCCACAAGACTCCCCAGATATCAGAAAACCTGCCCATAGCACTTTGGTATCAAGGACTATCTTCAAAAAACTTGATAATAATTTCCCAGAAGTTCTCACATCTGTTTTATCTGAGTATCACAATGTCAGTGAGATAATCATGGTGGGTATTAATATTATTTCCATTTAACAGAACGTACATAAATAAAAAGGGAATAAAGCCAAAAGAGATTATCTCCTAAAGGTCACAAGGCAAAATTATTGGCAAAGTTTTGGACTTGAACTCAAGTCTCCAGACTCCAAATCCAGTGTTCTTCCCCTATGTTGATCTAAAACAGGCTGGGTAGGATATGAGATCCTGTCCTTGCCAGCCAGGCCACAGCCAGGCTCAGACACTGACCCATAAACGTTGGTCTGAGTGAAATGGGGACATACCTTTCTGGTAAGCTCTGGAAAAGTGAAGCTCTCATATGGGAAGGAAGGATCATCTACCAGATGCCAGTGGAACACGTTCAATTTATTGTACGCCATGACATCCTGTAGGTTAAAGTGCACACTGTGAACCCATCAGTCTCTCTAGTTTCAGTCTCAAACTTGGAATGCTGGGCAGGCTCTCAGGCTGCTCCATACACCCCTATAGGCTAGACCTGTCTCAGCTCTCAATGAAGTGTTTATGGAGACTCTCTATCAAATCTTCCCATCAGGGAGGGATGGCATGGAGGAAGACCCAGCACACTTCTACTTTTTCCAGGACACATCCAAAGATGGATGACAGAAGTGGTCTTTCCTCTTTTTGAAATAAATTCTGGCCACATTAAGAGGAGGGCTGCAGCTACTGTGGCACCCCTCTTCCAAAAGCCCCCAGAAGCCTGAAGATCAACACTTCCTCTTGCCATTTGTGTTGGGTTGTCTGACTGGTGTTAACCCCAACTGTGAGACCTCCCGGCAACCTAGTAGCCTCTCAGATTAGACTGCATATTAAACTCAAGAGAGTTAGAAACCTCCCCAGGTTTCTAACCTTCTTTTTTTTTTTTTTTT
>CAUYQU010042923.1:0-24735 GCA_963574635.1 Cheracebus regulus | reverse complement strand
TACCTATTCTAAAAGTGATCACATAATAGGAAATAAATCACTTTTTAGTAATTGCATAAGCATTTCACAGATTTAAATGAAATCCTGAGCAATACAGCAAGATTCTCGTTCTCTCTCCCTCCTTCTCTTTCTTTTTTCTCTTTATTCTACTTCTTTCTCTAAAAAAAAAAAAAAAAAAAAAAACGATACAGATTCACGGACTTCCATGGCAGAAAAACCCAAGTGGTGGGCACATAGCTAAACTCTTTTCCTTTGCTTCTTTGCTGCTATCAGAACTGCTCTGAAGACTTTCCTTGAAAAACAAAGCTCCCCACGTTGCATTTCTGGGAGCTGTCAAAGAAACAGCCTTTAATAAGCGCTCCAGCACCTCTGATAACTGGATACTCCGGGGACTTGGAGAACCCTTAACGTCTCTATTTTCTGGTTTGCCTTGTTCCTGGGACCGCCAGGACGCCAGCGATCAACTTCGACATTGAAACTGTGCCAAGGCTCAGGCTTAGGTGGAAGCGAATATATCTTTGTCACTGACCCGGCTTTAGCAGCATGCCCACTTATCATCCCAAGTGCCCCGGTGGGCTTCCTCCCACCTGCCTGCTTCTTTTACGAGAGGCCAAGCGGACACCACGCGAGCGTGTGCGCGCTGGGCACAGAGCCCCCGAACCCCTGTCGGAGGAGTTTCAGGCGGGAGTGGGAGCGGCTGGGCGTGGGACAGCAACGGCGCCACCCAGCACGGTGGGGGGAGTCAGGCTTGTTAGAGCCGGAGCGCGTCACCGTCGCCGAGAGACGCCGCGCTGCCCAATAGGCAGAGGCGCTTCCTAGCAGCCTGGTGGGAGCAGAGGTAGAAAAGTGCTCCAACGAGCCCCGAGCTGGCGTGCGGAGCGCGGGCTGGTGGCGGGCGGCGCGGTGCCCCGCGGGTCCGGGCTCCCTGGTCCGCGGGACCGCCCTGCGCGCTCTGCGCCCCGCACCCCGGCTGTGCGCTCGGAGACTGGCGAGCAGGGACGCCCGGCCCGCAGGCTCCCAGGGGAGGGGTGGCTCCTGCAAAATGGTCCCTCACCTCGTGCTGCTCTGCCTCCTCCCCTTGGTGCCAGCCACCGAGCCCCACGAGGGCCGGGACGACGCACAGAGCCTCGAGGCGGCCCTGGCCGTGGCGAACGCCTCGCACTTTTCCTGGAACAACTACACCTTCTCCGACTGGCAGAACTTTGTGGGCAGGAGGCGCTACGGCGCCGAGTCGCAGAACCCCACGGTGAAAGCCCTGCTCATCGTGGCTTACTCCTTCATCATCGTCTTCTCACTCTTTGGCAACATCCTGGTCTGTCATGTCATCTTCAAGAACCAGCGAATGCACTCGGCCACCAGCCTCTTCATCGTCAACCTGGCCGTCGCCGACATCATGATCACGCTGCTCAACACCCCGTTCACTTTGGTAAGAGGCCCGCCGCCTGCGACCCACCCTCGGTCTTCCTCCCCTTCTCCTCTCTCAATTCTCTCGCCTCCCTCTGCCGTTCTGTGTCTCTGTGGGGTCGCCACTTCTCTCTCCACGTCTGTTTCTTTCCCTCTTATTTCTCCTCTCCTCTGCCTGTCTTCCTGTCCTCGTCTCTTTTCTCTGTCATCTCGGTTCTTGTCTCTCTCCTGTTTTTCTTAGTCTCTTTCATCTCTGTCTCTCTCTCTAAAGTCTTTCCATCTCTCTCTCAGTATTCTCATCTTTTTTCTTTGTGTCCCTATTTGTCTGTCTCTGTCTCCTCACTTTATTGCTTTTTCTTCTTGGAAAAAGCAATAACATTTTTCTGTTCTCTCTCCTCTCCTCTCCCCACCTCTCCTCTCTTCTTCTCTCTCCCCTCCTTCACTCTGATTCCTCCCCACTTCTTTCTGTCTCATCACCTTCTAAGCCAGAGCTTCTGGGGCAGTGGCATTGAGTCAATGGTTTGAGTGTTTGCAGCCAGCTGCAATGAATGACCATTTCCTGTTTAATCTGACTGGGTCTGGGCTAGCTTGATAATTGAGCAGTAAATCAGTGCCCCTGAAATGTCAGCAGAGATGATCAGGTCCCCCTCCTCTGAAGTACAGCCTATTCGGTGCCCACCCGAACCCGTGGGATGCTGCTTTATGCTGCAAGTGAAATATCAAACAATTGCTAATTGTTCATGGAACATTAAGTGCATTTTCCTAGACCACTTATTTAAAGTGCATTTCCCTTCTGTGGTTTGATAATGAGGCTGTGTTTGAGGTCTGTGCTGAGGAAGAATTGAGGGAAGGTGGGCTTAGGCCCCAGAGATGGGGCAACCTGGGGGCATTTTGCACATTGGCAGCTGATGGGATTCCTCCCCAAGCCCTGGCTACTTAGCATTGGTGGTGTCCTGCTGTGACCCGGGAGTGTGGCTCTCATGGATGATTTGGGACTGTGAGGGCGATGACTGAGCAACCATAGTGACAGTTATACTGCATGTTTCTCTAATGTGTCATATTTTTTCTTTTTTTGGAATAACTTCGTTATTTGAGTGATTACCAATGCAGTATCTATTAGTCCCTCTCTGTCTCTCTCCCCACTCTCTGTCTTATACACACATAACCACATATAACAGACAAGCAAAAAACACAGGATGATCCCCCATAAGTGCATCCACCTGGGTAAACATCCTTCCAGTCCTTATATTGAAAAATTACCCTCACATTCTCTTTCTAGTCTTCATCTATTAGAATATTACTCACATTTTGCAGATGAGAAAACTAGGGCACAGAGAGGTTCAGTCCCTTGTCCAAAGCCACCTGGTCAGTAGTTGGCAGAGCCAGGATGAGAATTCCATCCCCTAACTCAAGTCCAGAGATCAGTCCAACTAAGCCAGCTGGGAGTGACGGATGCTCCTGGACCATGTTTAGCTTCTGCTCCTCCAAACCCTGGACTTGTTCTGATCTCCTTTCAGCCTACATCTAACGTACTGATGGCCGCTCAATATCCCCTGGGCATTACTCAAGGATGAGCGGACTTTCAAATACTCCCCTTCTCCCCAGATGTCTTGAAGCACAAGACAATAGCATCCTGGTTTCCTTTGGCCCCTCCCTTGGTTTCTGTCTGAGAACCTACAATGGTGTGGCTGGGCTGGGCCACCCAGGTTGGGAACTTGGAAGCCACAGAACATGGCCTTTTTTTGCCGCTGCCCAGAGCCAGGATACAGGGCTGGATGGGCAGCAGACACAAGAAGGGGTAGGGAGACCACGGACTCAATGACAGGCTATACCTTAGAGCTGACAACGCCTGCCTCAGAGAATCTTCTACAAGAGAAGGGATGTCAAGGTCCTGAGAACCCAGCACCCACTCCAGTATGAGCCAAAGCAGCTTAGCCTTGAACCTGACTCATCAAGATCCCCCAATCCAAACTCTAATTACAGCCTATAAGGTGCTGGCAGGTAGGAAAGGGAAAAGGTTGTGGGGAGCGACTTCCAACCACTCAGCCTACTCAGCACAGGCCCCCCAACTGGGACAGGCACCCCTGCCTTTGGCAACAATATCCTTCCTCTCTGATCTCCCTTCCTATCCACTTCATCTACTGCAGTCAGCATGAAGCCCAGCTCTGAATGATGGAGGGAAAAGCAGACAATTACTGACAGTTCCCATGGTAGATAGAGATGAACACAGAATGTCGTAGGGCCTGCGGGTAGGGGGGCCTTTTTCATTCTGACCCATCAGAGTCTCATGAGAGGGTCAAAGGAGACTACAAAGAATGTGACATTTCAACGAGACCTGGCTGAATAGGAATTTCCCAGGTTGAGATGAACACTTAGTGCAGACAGAGGGATCAGGGAGAGCTAAGGCCTCGAAGCATCAAAGTTCATGGTGTGTTGAGGGAACACTGAGTGGCTCAATGAGGCTGGAGCAGCAGGAAGCAATGGAGGAGTGGGCAGGGGAGGGGGAAGCAGAGGTGGCCAGAAAGGAGGGTGGGGCCAGGTTGTGAAGGGGCCTGGATACTCTGTCCCACTAAGAGCCAGGATGCTTCCAAGCAGGAGGGTGTCAACAATCTGATTGTGGTTAGCAGAAATGCTGTCAGCAGTGTGAAGGCTGAATTCTAAGGGAGCAAACCCGGAGAATGAGGAAAGCTGTTCAGAGGCTGTAATAGTCCAAGGGAGAGAGGATGGAGCATCCCACGAGGCCTGTGGCCTTGGGACTGAAGAAGAGGGGACAGTTTTGAAAACCAGTGAGAGGCAAAACTGGTTAGATTTGGCAATTCCAATGTAGGGAATGAGAAGGAGGAGTAGCTGCAGATTTCTAGCTCTGTATTGTTACCGAACTGCTCAACAGCCTCAACAGCTTCCCCCCGACTTCCACAAAGAGAGTAAAACCCCTGGTCTGTTGTCCTAGTGTCAAGATCTGGCCAGACTTGTGATGACTCTCATTCACACACTCCAGACAAATGAATCCACTCCTTATTCCCCAAACAGGTCCTGGGACCTCTGATCCAGTGCCAGTGCCTTTTGTTCTCATCTCCACATGCACAAATCCCTCCTCAGTTCAAATGTCTCATATGTCATAATAATGGCAATTGATAGCGTTAAGTACTTGCTATGTACTAGGCACTGTTGTACCTCCTTTACATGTGTTATCAATCTTGAATGATTTAACAACCAGCGAAAAGGGTTAGCCCATTTTACAGATGAGGAAAGTCGGGCTCAGAGGGCCCATTGTCTTGCCCAAGGTCACAGTGCTCCGTGGCAAACACTCTGCTGTAAGTCACGACGTTATACTCCTTCTCCTGGGCCGACTTGCTCTATTTCTATGCTTCTGCCCACTCCCATCCCTATCTGGTGGCCCCATTGGCTTTTTGTCTGGGTCTTTACAGAGCACTGATTACTTTCTGTCTTGCACTTGAGTTATTTGAGCCCTCCTCTGCCCTGGCTGCAAACTCCTTAATCAAAATCAATGCTTGATCTCTCTCAGGCATGGGATGTTACTCACAGGAGCTGCTCAAGTACTAATTGAATGAGTAAGTAGTGCTGGGTGATGTGGGATAAGAACTGGGCCTGCTTCTAGAGCCCTACACAGTTTGGGGAGCTTGTCTTCTCTCCCCAAAACTGTCCACACCTTTCCAGGTCCCTGGGTCTCCTCTCCAGATGATGACTTACGAGGCCAGTTTAACCAAGATTTGTCAGCACAGCCCACGTGCTATGTTGTGACAATTCAGATGTTTCTCCCACACTAGAGTGAACTCGTGTGGACCAAGAATGAATTTTGATTGCACGTAAAAATAGCAACTGTTTACTTCTAATAATAGCAGAACAATCTGCCAGACATTGTATTTTACCGTTACAGACATTGAAAAAATTTAAACCTTATGCTAAGCCTATAAGGCAAAGGTTTTTTAGGGCTTTTTTTTTTTTTTTTGCAAATGAATGAGGTTCAGGTTACCTATTTTGCCCAAGGCCTCACAGCAAGAAACTATTAGAGGTGGGAAGTACAACTCCAAAGCCCACGTCCTTTGCAAGCTCTCCTGGCACATAAGCATGACAGGGTTTGTTGAATTGAATGAATGAAAATGAGTTGTGCTGGAGAAAATTGTGTTCACTCCACAATTCAGTGTCATAGGCAGAAAGAAGTGAGGAGCTGGAGGAATCCTCCCGAGGGCATACTCCTCAGAAACCTCTGGGGATGGGTGTCAAAGTCAAGGCCTGTCTGTCTCCTAACGTCTTTGGGCTCATCTCCAGGTTCGCTTTGTGAACAGCACATGGGTATTTGGGAAGGGCATGTGCCACGTCAGCCGCTTCGCCCAGTACTGCTCCCTGCACGTCTCGGCACTGACGCTGACAGCCATTGCAGTGGACCGCCACCAGGTGAGGGCACCCACCTCTAATGCTTCGCTCCTCCCTCTCTTGCTTCCCTTTTCCAGGAAGTTGCAGGGGCTCTGAAAACAGGGGTTTTAGCCCAGTTTTCAGTGAGTATCTTTGTATACTTATTGAACAACATGAACATGTAGGTTAGGGATATTCAACCCTTTGTCCTAATGGTCACATAAAGTTATTCTTTGTTGATCCGAGGAAGACTCATTGCTGGCATTTTCTGTCTCAGAAATTAGTGAGCTTGTTTTGAGGATAAAAAAGCAAATCTGGAAAATCACAGAAAAGGAGAGGAGCAATTGCAGGTCAGAGACAATACTTATCTCTGAAATGCCATAATTTTGTAAGAATCGACTCTTAATTTATGTTGCAGGTGCTTTACTGTAAGGTGTGAAAAGTTTGCATATAAATATTTCCTGCCTTTTCTTAACCATCTCCCTTCATTTATCTAGAAGGACTTCGGTTTAGCTTTACCTGGCCTGTGCTTACCCCAGATTAACGCAGCCGAGTGTTGACCATGGGCTAAGTTTGAGTCTGAGGAATGAGGGCTAAGCCTTGCTCATTTTGACCATGTTGCTGCAACATATACCCCAACAAGGAGCTCTGTCCCAAGGCCGACAGAGACCTTGACAAGTGCTTGGAGCCTCTGGCCCAGGCTGCCACTCCCTTCAGCAATCTGAACACAGGAGTGTGAGGGGCAGAGATGGCTGAATCCAGAACGGAGATGTGCTGGCAGCTTCTGAAGCCTCATTGCTTCTTCTTATAAAACCTTGAAAACATTGAGAGGAATAAAAAAAATTCAGGACACAGCCAGAATGTCCAGTGTGTTCTGGGATGGCATTTAGAGGTGGTGGCAGCTCTTCCTGACCCTGGACTC
The DNA here is from genome assembly GCA_963574635.1 of Cheracebus regulus. Classification (NCBI taxonomy): domain Eukaryota; kingdom Metazoa; phylum Chordata; class Mammalia; order Primates; family Pitheciidae; genus Cheracebus; species Cheracebus regulus. Next base: position 18,035 of record CAUYQU010042923.1, on the reverse strand, counting down.
ACCTATCCCAAAATGCCTTTTCCAAAAAATAATGTTTCTTGTTTTAAATATGAGGATGGTTTTAAATCCCTAAGTCTTTATTTAAACCTTTTGGGAGAATTGATTGACATACAGTAGCAACTCCAAGATGCATTTCAGCCTGAAGCCTGTAACACTGACTTTATTATAGGTGTGTGAGAGCTGGGCCCTGGTGCAATTTTAGTAACGGCTTTCATAAACATGTTGGGAGCTCACACATAAGTGTCCGTGCAGCTTCCCAGGATGAGTGATGAGAATGGCCTCTTCCTGTCTGTCAGCTCAGACCTTCTCAGAGTCCATCACAACCTAAGAGGTCTAGAATCATGGGAAGATGAACTCAGGTCCCAAGGAGGTGGGACTGACCATGAGTTTGCTCCTCTCCCAGCCTTGCTCTGGTGCCATGTGAATAGCCTTCCTCCCGGACCCCTTCCTGGTCCTCTCACTGGACCCTGGTTCAGCCTGAGTATGACCAGCAAGAGGCAGATGACGTGCCCCGGGTCTCTGAATCCAGAAGACCCTTTCTTTCCACCTCTGGAGGTGGGCTATTAGGTGGGGCATGGCTGGGCCTCCTCTCCTGCAGCAGCTACCTGGTGTAGCTCAGGGGCTCAATAATGAATGTAAGTGGTGCTTGACTTTATCAGTAGGGCCTGCCTTATGTGACAAGTGAGCTGTGCCATCCAGATTTCTTTTCATTTATTTAGTACATTTTTAAAATTATATCAGGCAGGGTCTCACTGTGTTGCCCAGGCTGGTCTAGAATTCCTGGGCTTAAGTGATCCTTCTGCCTCAGCCTCCCAAAGTGCTGGGATTACAGGTGTGAGCACCTGCACCTGGCCCAGATTTCTGATTTGTTCCAAAATGTCTTCAGTTAGTGATGCAGTTTGCTTGTTTTCCAGGTCATTATGCATCCCTTGAAACCCCGGATCTCAATCACAAAGGGTGTCATCTACATAATTGTCATCTGGACCATGGCTACGTTCTTTTCACTTCCACATGCTATCTGCCAGAAATTATTTACCTTCAAATACAGGTGAGATGAATTCGTAGGGATCCGCCTGGGGACTCGTGTCTTCTCCCGAGTCAGGCTCAACCAAGGGATACCTGAGGCCCCCAGGAGCTCACAACTCTCTGAACAACTAGGACCTACGTCACTGAGCCCTTCCCTGCCTCGCTCCCATCCTGTTACCTCCTGGTCCATGCCTATCCTCTACATTTTGTCCGCTTTCTCTCTTCTTTAGCTTCTTCCTTATTCTCTTTCCGGGTTCTCTGCAAGGACAAAGAGGTAATTATCAGCTTCTGTCACCAGGGTGCTGTACTCACACAGCCTGAGGTCTGAGTCACCAAGGCCTCGTTGAAAAGGAGCAAGGTGTAAATCCTTTCACATTACCTATAAACAAAATCTGCATGCGTGCCTGCACCTGAGGCAGTCTTCTCTCCCTCCCTGACCTCCCGTACATGTTTATCATACATTCTCACTGAATGAGAATGGCTTTCTTTCCACACTCAGTTTTTTAAAGCTTAAACTGGTTCATTAGGGGATCTCCCTACTGGACTGTCAGTTTGGGAAGAACTGGCCCTGTTTCTTTGTTAGCTTGGTGATCCCAGCACTTAGCTTACTGTCTCCACATAACAAGCCCTCAGTACATATTTACTGAATGAATGAATGATCTTAGAGTGATTTTCCTTTTTGAGACATCTCGTTCTGTTGCCCAGGCTGGAGTGCAATGGTAGGATCTCAGCTCACTGCAACCTACACCACCTGGGTTCAAGCAATTCTCCTGCCTCATCCTCCCAAGTAGCTGGGATTACAGGCGCTCACCACCACACCCAACTAATTTTTTGTATTTTTAGTAGAGACAGGGTTTCACCACGTTGGCCAAGTTGGTCTAGAACTCCTGACCTCGGGTGATCCGCCCACCTTGGCCTCCTGAAGTTCTGGGATTATAGACGTGAGCCATTGTGCCCAGCCTCTTAGAGTGATTTTTGTCATTCGTTGTTTTAAATGAGCTTCCTTAGAGACAGGTATTGCGGTAAAGGCAGGTACACCTGCAAGTGGCTAATTGAGGCAGTGCTCCCAGGAGCAATGGGAAAGAGAGTGGCAGAGGCTGGACAGGGACCAGGAAGAGACCAAGGAAGGGCGTGATTTCAGGGGAAGCTGCCCCTGCTCCACAGGGGGCTCTGGAGGAGACTGACAGTGCAGTTGCCTCATCTTGAGGCCAGGGAGCTGGGCTTTCCTATTCCTCGGTCTCTCAGTCTTTTGTTACAGGTCTTCCTAGGAAAATTGGAAACTCCTGGTCACTTACGGCTGTAGTGAATCTGTGGGAAGGGCCTTGAGTGGCCTTAGGGGAGTCTTAGGCACCTAGAAGATGACAAGTACCAGCTGTTTCTTGCAGGAGGGCAGGGGGGTTAGTTCTCCATACTATCAAAGGGGCTCTGAGGGAATCCAGGGGGTGTCTGCCACAGGAGCCATGCACCACCCCATCTGTAGCATGCACACACACACACACCCACACACACCACACACACTCCTGTGACAAAAGCAGAGTCAAGAGAAACAAGCCTGGAAGGCAGAATTCAACTAATTTATAAAAGCCTCCTCCAGGAATTCTAGGACGTTGAAATGAATCACACACCCAGACCCCCCAACATCCAAACTGCCCTTCTACACTTTCCATGTGGAGGACTTCTTTTTTTCCCCTAACAAAAAAATAAAGGAAGTTTCCTCTCCCTTTTGTTAGTGATGACTGCCAGCACGTAGAACTAGAGCACCAGGCCACATGGATATTCCTTAAAAGTCTGAAGAGGACTGGGGTACATTTCATATAAAATAAATACTTTTTCTGTGAGTGGCTGAAGGGAATGTTAGTTCAGCCTTTACCACTCATATGCTCAAGACCCATCATTTCTTTTGTTCATTAATTAGTTTTCCCTTTAAAACAGAAAAGTTTTTCCCTTTAAAATGGGAAAGTCTAAGATTTCCTCAAGGATGAGTTAGTTTTCAACTTGGGAACATGAGTGTTTCATTCATTTATTCAACAAATATTTATTGGGTCTCCACTATGGGTTAGGAATAACACAAGATTAAGAGAACACAGAGAAATTCAGGTGTATTATTTACCTCTATGCAATTCCCAGCCTAGTGGGGGAGGCAGAAATGTAATCAGATAATTAGGCTACAGCATCACAAGTGCTTTATTAGATGGATGTACCAGGAGCCCAGTGGAAGGAGAGGCCAATGCTTCTTGGGATGAAGCCTTTCCACACTAACATCCCCTCTCTGTTAACTCTCTGCGCCTCCCGGCTTCCTGCCCCAGCGAGGACATTGTGCGCTCCCTCTGCCTGCCAGACTTCCCTGAGCCAGCTGACCTCTTCTGGAAGTACCTGGACTTGGCCACCTTCATCTTACTCTACATCCTGCCCCTCCTCATCATCTCTGTGGCCTACGCTCGTGTGGCCAAGAAACTGTGGCTGTGTAACACGATTGGAGATGTGACCACAGAGCAGTACCTTGCCCTGCGGCGCAAAAAGAAGAAGACCATCAAGATGTTGATGCTGGTCGTGGTCCTCTTCGCCCTCTGCTGGTTCCCCCTCAACTGCTATGTCCTTCTCCTGTCCAGCAAGGTCATCCGCACCAACAACGTCCTCTACTTTGCCTTCCACTGGTTTGCCATGAGCAGCACCTGCTACAACCCCTTCATATACTGCTGGCTGAACGAGAACTTCAGGATTGAGCTAAAGGCATTACTGAACATGTGCCAAAGACCTCCCAAGCCTCAGGAGGAGAGGCCACCCTCCCCGGTTCCTTCCTTCAGGGTGGCCTGGACAGAGAAGAGTGATGGCCAGAGGGCTCCCCTCACCAATAACCTCCTGCCCACCTCCCAACTCCAGTCTGGGAAGACAGACCTGTCATCTGTGGAACCCATTGTGACGATGAGTTAGAGGAGGTTGGAAAGAGGCAATGGGAGGGATCTGTCTCCATCTGAGGTACAGAAAGAGAACCTGTTCTCACACATGATCTTGAGAGTGCTGGAAACACACTCCTGCAGAAGCTGTAGGACTCTTCAATTCCTGGGAAACTGTCCAGCCTCCTAGCCCCATGTGATGTGAAAACTAAAAGGCACCACCAACTAGACATGTGTTCATAAATTCCCATCTAAGAAATACTTGGAGGTACCTCCAGCCTGGATCTCTGAGGAAGTGGACGGAGGACAACTTTGGCCTAGATAGGGGCTGAATCATTCAACTGCCTCCATCTGTGAGGCAGCTGCTGCCTTACAGCCTTTCCTACTGCAGAGCATCCCAAAGGGGGACCTGAATCATACTTTGGGTATGGTGACCCAGATGCACAGAGCTCTGCTTGAAACAGGTGCACAGGCCAGGGAAATGCCAGCAAGCCAGAGCTGGCATGGAGATTTTCATGCCTCACTTTCTGGAGTCACTGGGCCATGAAGAATCACAAGTCTTCAGTGGTCTAGCAATATCCAGACAAGAAAGGACCAACTTGGGTTCCTTAAAACAAAGGGAAATTATTACTGCCACTTAGAAAAATTCAGAAAAGCACACATACACACACACACATAATCACTTTCTTATCCCATCAATTTGTGACAACATCTGTGAACATGCTGTGGCTCTGTTTGCAGTGTTTTCCTTTGTGTGTGTGACTGTGTGCATGTTTGCATGAACATTTTTTTAAATTTACACTTTTTCATTTAGATTGTAATAATTAACAAGAAACAGGGGCACAGCAAAATATTTCTGACCACCTTTCCCAGGGGTGTCCACCAGAAGAGTTGAAGAGGTGAGAAAACCCAAGGGGAAGCCTGTCACCATGCAGGCAGAACTGGCCCCTATTGTAGACAGTGGTGGAAGGGCCGGGCTCACATGCTCCTCCTCAGAGCAGCCTCAAGATGAACCAGGGAATCAAACTCAACCAGGAGGCATGATTCCTTCTCCCCCGCAATCACGGAAAAACAAAAGGTGGTGAAAAATTGTTATTTTCACAAGAGATGAGGGAGCAGGCTTTCCAATATGCTGAAAGTAATCGTGCTTAGACACCTCATCCTTCCAAGCTGTCTAGACAGGTTGTTCTCTCTGTTGTCTGAGTAATGAGGGTTCTTGCTGTTGACATCATTTTAGTGGTTCAGGTGTCACTTTCACTTTCAGAAACCTATGGAATCCTTAAGAAACCTTAATACTTAAGGGTCTAACTTCCCAGAGAAATCTCATTCCAAGGACTGATTGTTTTTATCACCTTCCATCTGGTCCTGAGTGCCTCACTGTGTCACCAGAAAATAGACCTGTCAGGCAGAATCCAGCTTAATTCACCTGCTCTAAACAATTGCTACTGTTACACTGGTTTAGCCGTGGTTTATGGGTTTAGCATTGGTTTATAGGTTTCCTTCTAGCACCAGATAAACCCTGAAAGCCAAGCTTGGATATGAGCTCAGTAGGAAACTAAGGTTTGAGGGAGAAAGAGTTTGTCACTTAGAACTCTTGGCTGTTCATTGAAACTGAACTCGGTCACATCATCTGCTTCTGTATCATGAACTATGAGGGTTCATTATCCTAGTTTCTATTTATGAAGGTGGCAGAAAGTTTTCAAGACATAAAATTTTGAAAACTCACTTACTGAATTATGGACAAAAACCTGACTTTCATTGGGCAGAGAGAGTCTTCTAAGCGCACAGGGATCCCCAAATGGATTTTTCAGGCCAAATGGCTCATGTGTCTGTACTTATTGTCTCTGTCATGTCAAGAAGTAGCTAATGGTTTCATCTGAATGTTGCCATAGAAATTCTGTGAACCAGAACGAGACAAGACAGCAGGGATACAGGTTTGTCCTGCTCTGGGAAGCACGGAGGATGTTGTACTTTACTCCTCTCTCAGAGTGTCCAGGACTATAGAAGCTCCTTGACTTACATCTCAATAAACCCATCATAAGTCAAAAATATTGGAAGTCGAAAATGCATTGAATACACTCAACATCGTAGCTTAGCCAAGCCTACCTTAAATGTGCTGAGAACACTTCTATTAGCCTACAGTTGGGCAAAATCACTTAACACAAAGCTTATCTTATAATAAAGTATTGAACATCTCATGTAATTTATTGAATACTATACTGAAAGTAAAAACCAGAATGGTTGTATGGATATGCGAAGTATGGTTTCTACTCAATGTGTATTGCTTTCACATCATCATAAAATTTTTAAAAATCCTAAGTTGAAACATCATTAGTCAGGGACCTTCGGTACTGCCAAGTCTCAGAGAAAACCCTTTTCTAGGGGAGCACCCACTGATGGCTCATTAGGTCTGTCCCTTCCCCAAGGTCCCTGTGTGCCTTTGAGCAAAAGTGACTTGTATTTGTGAATGTAAAATTTGTGAAACATGAGTTTTTCCAATGTGCTGCAGTGTTTTATTGTAAATTGCTCATCTCAATAAAATTTATTTCAGGTGTGTGGACTGTGCCTCTTGGATTTGCAATTATGTCACGACCAGTAACCTTTAAGATGGGGTTAGCAGGGATTAGAGAAAGGGAGCATGAAGAGTTTCTACCCAACCCTGCATTTTACAGATGCAGAGGTTCAAGCTCTGAGAAAGTAAATAGCCAGTTGAGGAACCTCTGCCTCTTTGTCTAGTGTTTCTTCCATTAATCAGCTGCCCAAGTTCTCTCTTTTGTGGTTATAAATCTGCGCTGCATGTTTTAACCTGGGTCTCCATCTGTTCCTTGGTGACTCAGGATGAGGCGAAGCTGCCACTCAAGCCTTGAGAGTGATTCTCCCACTTGGCAGTGTGCGGTCCACACTACATTCCCTGTGTTTACCATTAGGCCCCCTGTAGCCTGGGGTCCTGCTGTCCTACCAGGTAAGCTGAGTAAGCCTTCATTACATACGTAATTACCTGAAGCCATTCAGAGTTCAGGAAATTAGTTTCAAACAATTTCACAGAAGTTTGTAAATAGGGGTAATTTGTTAAGCCTAGAGGAAAATTTGAAAGAAAAATGAAAGGCATAGGAGGAGAAGGAACTAAGAATGTGTTACCACTGTCTATGTGAGGTATTGTGCTAAATGCTTCGGAGCTCATTATCTCACCCACCTTCACAGCAGTCCTCCAAGGTGGGTCTTATTATGCAGATGAGGAAACAGGCTCAGCTAACTTAGGTAACCTGCTAAAGATCACGCACAGCTAAACTGGGAATAAGCTACCCTCTTGGAGATTAGGTTCTGAGAAGGTATGTAAAATAGAATCTTAATTTTTAAAAAAATCTAGGATTCTTCACATTTCCCTCATTAAGAGATACCTTTTTGGGTAAACTCTATCAACCATCCTAAAAATCTAGTGCTTGAGTTACATACTTTGAGAAATGCGTGACTAGATGAGCTCCAAAGCCTCTTGCAGCTCAGTAGTCAAGGAATCCATCATTTTAGTTCAGGCAAGATCTATGGCTGCTTTGTGAGGTCAATTCTGGTTAGAACTGTCTTCCAAAAAAGCTTCTAAGTGACTCCCAAGTTGCTGAAGCCTGCTTGGCTGTCTTAGCCCACTTTGAGTTGCTATAAAGGAATACTTGAGACTGGGTAACGTATAAAGAAAAGGGATTTATTTGGCTCACAGTTCAGAAGGTGGCACAAAAAGCATGGCACCAGCATTGGCCACTGGTGTGGGACCTTAGGAAGCTCCATTCACGGCAGAAGGTGAAGGGCACCAGGCATCACATAGTGAGAGGAAGGAAGCAAGAGGCAGGAGGTAGGTGCCTGCCTCTTTTTAACAATCACTTCCCCCAGGAACTAACAGAGTGAGAACTCATGCATTGCCACAAGGATGGCACCAAGCTGGTCATGAGGGATCTGTCCCCATGACCCAAACACTTCCCACCATGCTGCACTTCCAACATTGGGGATCAAATTTCAACATGAGATTTGGAGGGGACAAATATTTAAACTATATCACTGATGATGGCAGGTTGCCAAGAAAAACAGCCATTCCATAGCCAGCCTGGGCCTCAAGGTCCTCAGGTAGCACAGGTAGAACTCTATTAAACCCTCACTGCTAATAAGCTTGCTGTAATGTGCCACACGGATCTCTAGGGTGATAGGAGTCCTTCCCAGGTGTATGATTCAGGGAGGAATCTGGGAAGACTGGGGATCTTGGAGCTTCCACTAGGGAAACATGCCTGGCTTGGAGTGTAGCCTGAGGACAGTGGGTGGATGCTGCCAGCCCCCCAGCACTGATCATTAGCATCTTCAGCTTCTTCTGTGTCTCTATGCACCCCCCAATTCTCTTTAATTTCAAAGAGTAGTTAGGGAAGGAAAAAATGAAATACATGCATGCTATGTGCCTTTTTGAAAGACTAAAAAACAATGAAATTTAATGTGAGAAAACTCTTGGGCTCAGAATCTTTTTTGAGGTTTCATAACCTCTCTTGCAGAGAATAAACTGTTACTTCATGGGGAAAAGTGCTTGATTTTAATAGCTCCTTCTCTATTTCTGTTTCTAGTCCATTGGGGACCCTGTCCTCAGACTAGTAATGAATCAGCTGAAATATAAGGAAGGCAAAGGAATTGTGAACATCAAATTCAGAATACTAGTGACCCCAGATGGTGGAAAAGGGTTGTGGGTTAGTATGGGATGGGGACAAGTTTAGATAATTGTCTAGGTTCTATATTTTGTTTTGGGCAGTGAGTTCGTGGGTTTTTATTACATTATTTAAAAGAACCAGATGGCTAAAAGCAGGTCATACATGGACTAACATTAAAAGGATACCAGAATTGGAGTCTGATCAATCCAATTCTGTACCCCTGTGGTCTATAAACAAACAAACAAGCAGTAAACCAATGGAAACGGAGGCCTAGAGGTCTAGGCCTTCACTTTTCTTCCCTGCATCCTTCCAATCAAGTTACATTTATATTTGCATTATTAAAACATGCAAATACAGTTCACTGCCAAGGCAATCAAGATACAACAATTACATTTTCCTTTTTAAAACAACTTTGTTTTTCTGGAATTAAAACTTGCCTGTGTTTATTTGCTTAGTTTTCTATATCATGAATTCTCCAATTTTTCCAGTTAAAACCCCTTTGAGACTCGGCTACACATTTCAAGTGCTCTGCCAGCCACCACCAGAACTGGTTCCCCTCGACCTCCTGAGCCATCTATGCTGCTTTGCTCTGGGCTAGTTGCTCTCTACGTCTGCAGAATACCTGTTCTCCCAGGACTTTCCTTCTACTTTCTCCAGTGTTAGCTCTAGGCAAGTTTCCAAGGTTCCTGTCTTTTTCTTATCTGGTTTACTCCCTCATTTTGGAAGTCCATATCTTGCAGCAGTTTCCCAAGACTGCTTAGATGCATAGGAATTCATTTCTTTTGAGATCTTGCATGCCTGTGTCTTTAATTTAAACTCACATTTAATTAGCAGTATGTCTAAATACAGCATAATAGATTGAAAAGCATTTTCTCTTAGAATTTTGAAGACGTTTATATTAGTTTTATATTGCTGCCTTAGCAAATGACCATAGTCTTATTTGCTTAACACAAATGCATGACCTTACAGTTCTGTAGGTACCTCAGAAGTCTGACACAGATGTCCTGGAGCTAAAATTAAGGCATCAGCAGGGCTTCACTCCTTTCTACTGGCTCTAGGAAGCATCCGTCTCCTTGCCTTTTTCAGCTTCTTGTGACTGTCCGTATCCCATGGCCAGGTCCCTTCCTCCAGCTTCAAAGCCATCCACTTTGCATCTTTCTGAACTTCTTTCATAGTCATATTTCCTTGATTTGCTTCTTCTGTCCTTGCCCTCTCCTTTTCAGGACTTTTGTGATTACATTGGGTTGACCTAGTAATCCAGGATAATCTATTACTGTCTTAAAGTCAGCTAATCAGCAACCTTAAATCCATCTGCAAACTTACTTGTCTTTTGCCTGAACATATTCACAGCTTCTAGGGATTGGGATGAACATCATTTGGGGGCCATTATGCTGCCAATCAGCATTTCTCCTTTCTCTTCTATTTTCTAGCACTTCTGTTGAGAAACTAGATACTTTGCTATCCCCAGTTCTATGCATGTGAACTAAGACCTATCTGTCTTAGGTAGAGACCAGGCAAGTTACTCAAATGGGCTTTAATAGTAATCCCCATCTCCATACCTTTCAAATATTTGATGTTGGGATAAGCCTCTGTGGTTCCTCCAAGAACGTGATGTTGTTTTTGGTTTACTGTCTTCACTGGGAGGAGAAGCTTCCGGGGCCTGCATGTGACACTACTATAGTTGTTCTCATGTTTAGATTCTGCCAGTTTTAAGTATTCCAACTCTACACTTAGGAAGTCAGGAACTAACTACAGGCTAGATGCATGCCCCCAACCCATGGGTAGGACATAAGTCAAAATTCCCTTTATCATTTGACCCCTCACAAGTTCACATGTTTGGTGGGAATGTGAATGGTGACTGCTTGTCCACTGTGTGCTCTGGGACACCTGTGCCTCATCCTATAATGCTACCCAATCCTCATGGCCTTCAAACCCTGTGAAATAAGAATAAATTCCAGATTCCCATGTCCTGAAAATCTGTAATCTGTCAGGATTTCTGGAATGAACTCTTTATTGATCACTGTTCTTTGTGGTAGAAAACAAAAATCATTCTAGCTAGCTTAAATGTAAAAGTAATTTATTACAGGATAGCTGAGAGATTGCAAGATTTTCAGGAACACTAGGGAACAAGGTTGTAAGTTTAACAAGCCGAAGTAGTCAACCAAGAGAAATGCCCAATTATTCTATGAGACTGCACTGGAAGAAAATCTATTCCTGCAATTGATTATCATTAAACACTTAGGATAGTAGAGTCTCTGCTGCAAATGCAACAAATGAACCAAATGCCCCCAACTCAGGATTTTCCAGAAGAACTCTTTGACCTTCTCACAGTCTCTACGTTCATAGCTCACTTTTGCCTTCCAAGTCCCTGTAAGTTTGTCACCTACCAGAACCTGAGTCACAAGCAGGTCACTAACTACAAAAGGGTTCAGGATATGTCATTTTTAAAATGATTCCAGCCTATATAATTTAAGAAAGCCATTGGAGTGGATATTAAAAAGGAACCAATCTGATGTATTTGTTATAGCAAAGATTATAGGAAGTGATCACTCTCAGACTTTGAAAGTCTAAAAGTCACTTTACTATGCATTTACTCTGGAATATCAGTTTAGCTGTGCAGTGAATAACAGGTTGACTGTCATTTTACCTTAACACTTTTAGAACTTTATTTTATTGTGTCTGGCATCTATTATTAGTGATGCAGAATCTGCTACTGGAATGTCTTTCCTTGGTAGGAAAAACATTTCCTTTTTATCTTATTTTTTATTTTCTAGTTTTATTAGGGCATAACTGACAAATAAAAATTATATAGATTTATGGTATACAGTGTGACATTTTGATATAAACATACATTGTAAAATGATTACATCAAGATAATCAACATAGCTATCATCTCATGTTAACAGTCATTCTACTAGTAGGGAGAACATTTAAGATCTACTCTCAGCAACTTTCAAGTATATCCTACATGATTACTAAATGTAGTCATTGTGCTGTGATGCCAGCATTTATTCATCCTGTCTAGCTAACCGAAGCTTTGCACCCTTTGACCAACATCTTCCTATTTCTCTCACCTCCCTCCTGGCATGACCCAGCCCCTGGCAACCAGCATTCTACCCTCTACTTCTATCATCAGTTCAACTTTTTAGATTCCACATATAAATGAAATCATGCAGCATTTGTAGTTCTGTGCCTGGCTCATTTAACTTGGCATAAAATCCTTAAGGTTCATTTGTGGGTAGCTTTTAAGATTTTATCTTTGACATTTTGAATGTTTACTATTGAGTATTTGGGTGTATATTTGTTTTTATTTCTTCTATTTAGAACTCTGTGTGATCCTTCACTCTAAGGATTTATGGTTTTTTTCAGTTCTGAAAAATAAAATGACATTATCATATGGAATCTCACTGTATTAATCCATCTTTGGGTTTCTCTACAGAAGTATCTGAGGCTGGGTAATTTATTAAGAAAAGAGGTTTAATTGGTTCATGGTTCTGCAGGCTTTATGAGAAACTTGGCACTGGCATCTGCCTGGCTTCTGGTGAGGGCCTCAGGGAGCTTTTACTCATGGCAGAAGGCGAAGGGGGATCAGGCAGCAGGCACGTCACATGGTGAAAGTGGGAGCAAGGGAGCGGGAGAGGTGCCAGACTTTTTTAAACAACCAGATCTTGCATGGGCTAACAGACAGAACTAACTTATCACCAAGGGGATGTTGCTAAACCATTCATCAGGGATTCATTCCCACAATCCAACCACCTCCCACCAGACGCCACCTCCAACATTGGGAATCACGTTTCTTTATTTTTTTATTTTTTAATTGTACTTTAGGTTCTGGAGTACATGTGCAGATCATGTGGGATTGTTGCATAGCTACATTCATGGCATGGCGGTTTGCTGCCTTCATTCCCCCATCACCTATATCTGGAATTTCTCCTCATGTTATCCCTCCCCAACCTCCCCAATCCCCAGTACCCACCTTAGCCCCCACCAACAGACCCCCATGTGTGATGCTGTCCTCCCTGTGTCCATGTGTTCTCATTGTTCAACATCTGCCTATGAGTGAGAACATGCAGTGTTTGATTTTCTGTTCTTGCGTCAGTTTGCTGAGAATTATGGTTTCCAGATTCATCCATGTCCCCACAAAGGACACGACTTATTGTTTTTTATGGCTGCATAGTATTCCATGGTGTATATGTGCCACATTTTCCTTGTTCAGTCTATCATCGATGGGCATTTGGGTTGGTTCCAGGTCTTTGCTATTGTAAACAGTGCTGCTATGAACATATGTGTGCATGTGTCTTTATAATAGAATGATTTATAACCCTTTGGATATATATTCAGTAATGGGATTACTGAGTCAAATGGAATTTCTATTTCTAGGTCCTTGAGGAATCACCACACTGTCTTCCACAATGGTTGAACTAATTTACACTCCCACGAACAGTGTAAAAGTGTGCCTATTTCTCCACATCGTCTCCAGCATCTGTTGTCTCCAGATTTTTTAATGATTGCCATTCTAACTGGCATGAGATGGTATCTCCATGTGGTTTTGATTTGCATTTCTCTAATGACCAGTGATGATGAGCATTTTTTCATATGTTTGTTGGCCTCATATATGTCTTCTTTTGAAAAGTGTCTGTTCATATCCTTCTCCCAGTTTTGAACAGGTTTGTTTGTTTGTTTCTTATAAATCTGTTTTAGTTCTTTGTAGTTTCTGGATATTAGCCCTTTGTCAGATGGGTAGATTGCAAAAATTTTTTCCCATTCTGTTGGTTGTCAGTTTACTCTAATGATTGTTTCTTTTGCTGTACAGAAGCTCTGAGTTTAATAGGATCCCCTTTGTCTATTTGGCTTTTGTTGCCAATGCTTTTGGTGTTTTGGTCATGAAGTCCTTGCCTTTGACTATGTCCTAAATGGTTTTGCCTAGGTTTTCTTCTAGGGTTATTATGGTGTTAGGTCTTATGTTTAAGTCTTTAGTCCATCTGGAGTTAATTTTAGTGCAAGGTGTCAGGAAGGGGTCCAGTTTCTGCTTTCTGCATGTGGCTACCCAGTTTTCCCAAAACAATTTATTAAACAGGGAATCCTTTCCCCATTGCTTGTTTTTGTCAGGTTTGTGAAAGATCAGCTGGTTGTAGATGTGTGGCATTGCCTCTGATGCATTTGTTCTGTTCTATTGGTCTATGTCTCTGTTTTGGTACCATTACCATGCTGTGTTGATTACTGTAGCCTTGTAGTATAGTTTGAAGTCAGGTAGCGTGATGCCTCCAGCTTTTTGCTTAGGATTGTCTTGGCTATGCAGACTCTCTTTTGGTGCTATATGAAATTTAAAGTGGTTTCTCCAGTTCTGTGAAGAGGGTCACTGGTAGCTTGATGGGGATAGCATTGAATCTATAATTTACTTTGGGCAGTATGGTAATGAAATATAACATGTTTTCATGTGTAAGGATATAGTTGGCTTTACCTTATCTGTGCTTGTGCTATCTTATCTTTAGGGAAGTCTGGAACCATGGTCCTAAATGTGGCCAAGAGATGGATTAAGTATACTAAATATTAGGATTTTTTATGTGCTATTTAGAGTCCATCCAGATCTCCCCAGGAGACATGTACTAGGTTGGTTACATCATTATTAAAACTGTACAGATTGATATTATATATGTGCATATACATCTATATGTATTTTCAATTCGTATAGCCTGATTTTAGCTGCATGACCAGTAAAGTATAAAAGACTCACTGCACACTTGTGCTCAAACTATGTCACACATATCTTAGTGATACTTTGTCCCCATTACACTTTACCTTGTGGTTCATTACCTAGAAGTTTACAAAGTGACTAATTGGTCACTGACCCATCTAGGGCCAAGCCATGGGGCAAAACCTATGGAAGGAAGGATGACCTCCTCTGACCAGGTATGGGGACGAGCAGTAACCTGTTGTTGCCTGCCCCAGTGCCCCTATAGTTAGGGAAATAAAAGCCTGGCTTTATGTATAAAGCAACATTGGGGTAATGTCACCATGGGGTGGTTGCCCACCATGACCTGGAGTTGTTGCTGCCTGTATTACTGCTCTGACTCTGGGTCCAGGGCTCTGCCCTGTGGGCATATCTCCCCACTAGAAGAAATCCCTCAGCCTAGGGGATGGAATGTGAAGTCTGGGTGTCTGGAGCCTGCATACCTAGGGCCTATGTATAAGACCTCTCCGTTGGACCTGTGTGCCTGGGGCCTGCTAACCCAGAGCCTATGTATAAGGACTATGTGTCAGACCTGTGTGTTCATGGCCGGTGTGTCCAGAGCCTATGTATAATGTGTCAGACCTGTGTGTCTAAGACCTATCTCTCCCTCAGTCTAGGGTGTGGAGTGTAAGAAAAACGGATTTACTGCAGTCAAGAATAGGCCAAGGCAGACATACAGTCCAGCATGACTCAGTGGGTTTGGAGCACAGGCACACAACTCCACACATTATGTAACCACACCACGTGAGGCACGTTATGTAACCACGCCACATGAGGCGCATTAGGTGATTACCTTTATGAGCTCCTGCTTGGCTCGGGCCACTATTTGTAAAAGGTATACCCTGCTAACACTGTACATATAGCTTGTGACTTGTGCCCATGGCTCATGCCCAGGCTTGCTTGTGCTCAGGCTTGCCTGCGCCCAGAGATAGAGTAAAGCAATGTCAAAACAGTCTGTGACTCTTTGAGTGCTTTTCCAGTTACCCGCCACCCCACCGACTCCCCTCAGACCTCAGTTAGAACCCAACAAGTATTTTCTCAATTCTGCTTCAACTACCTTACATTACTGTTGTTTTCATTGTTTTAACATACAAGTGTGGAGTGACAACATATAGTAACCCAATATGCTAGCATGTTAATTCTAAATGAAAGTCTGATGAGAAATTTAATAAGTGTATGTTAGATAAAATTACTAGCTGCATATTCTTCCCTATACACAAAAATGCTAAATACCATCAATATGCATAGCCTATATAAAATAAATTAACCTTTTCTTAATTTATTTAAATTAATGTACTTTAGAAACCTTTGAAAACACCTGTTGCATAGGATGACAAAAAAAATTAAATGTATATTTCACCTAAACTTAGGGGCAGGTATTTACAAAGCCACAGAGGCTTGAGTTAGCAGAATAGTTCTAGAAAGTAACATGGATAAAGGCCAGGTTAGAAAGATCCACATCAGCTTAAAGAAAACCTTAGTAACTAATTGAAAGTATGTATGTGTAAGATAGAAGACTTATATAAAAACTAACCACTATACATGTTCAATCAATCAAAAAATTGTGATACATACAAGCCACACATCATACATTCACACGCTACATACACAAAATGTGTGTGTATGTATGATTGTATATGTCACAACAATAATTCAATTGTTTGAACATTTATGACACTTAGTTTTGATATAAATGTTCTACTTATAAAATATGTTTGTGTATCCATATGTATTTAGACACAAAATATATATACATTCTTTATAATCTAAAAATTGGATGGAATTAGTTTATGTGAAGATTCTGCATTTCTGTAATTCTGAGTTAAGCATATTTATAAAAAATCCTTAACACAGGTTTTCATCACCTATTTTCTGAGGCACATTGTAACCTACCAGATTTCATCTTAATCAAGCAGTATCTGTTAGATCTGTGACAGGAGTGTCATTTCAATAAAGTGATTAGAACCATCTATGAATATGAGAAAGGTGTGATACTTGAAAGTATTTCTGTGAAGTACTCTAAAACTATATAACTTGAATCTACTCCCACCCTCCCAAAAAGGAAGTAGCTTGTTCTACTTAATAACTCCAAACCTCAGAGGCATTAAAGAATAATTCATTCATTATATTTTATAATTCTATGGATTAGGAATTCATGAAAGGCTAAACTAGGGGGTTTGTTTTTTTTTGTTTTTTCACGTGGTACCAACAGAGATTCACAACTTGGTATTTGCTTGGCATATGGGCTGGGTTAGATGGTCCAAGAGAGGTTTGCTCTCAGGTTGTGGGATGGCAAGCAGGCTAGACTCAGTTGGGAGTCATGAAATAATTAGAATTTATACACTGAAGTTAAGGGCTTCTAGACAAAATGTTTCAGAAAGCCCAGACCCAAGATGCAAGGTCCTTTAAGTCCTAGCTTGGAAGTTCATAAAAGGCCAGGTTATCCATTGCATTGTTTTTGGTCTCTCCAAGACCAGCACAAATCCAGGGGAAAAATATTATCTCTACCTCTTGATTGGAGAAGTAGCAAAGTATTTACAAATACCTCTACTCAATCATATAGTCTAATTTCAATTAAATGTGCTTATGTTTTTAAATCAGGTGTTATATGCCTGTTACATCTTTGATTTAGAAGCTGAATTAGAAAGCATAACATGTAGGAAATATTGAAAATAAATGGGTAGGTTTCTATTTAAACTGAAGTGTTTTGAACATTGAAAGATTAGCAGAGCTAATCTCCCAGCTACTATCTTAAGCTTGATGCTGTTATATTAATCAAGTTGGTTTCAGATTGGGAATAATGCTCTTCTTTACATTTTTTATGGTAATGTTAAAGATGTCTCTGGTTCAAAGGTAGAAAGTTTGTTTTTGCAGATTTTTTATGACATTGCAAGTAATGCATTTTCTAAGTCTCTATTTTATAGAGAAAAAATTTAGGTTAATTGTAAAGAATATCAAAAAGAAGAAACACAGCATTAGAATAAAATTAGTCCTAGTATTTGTAATGCTGAATGTCTTATTTTCAATTAGGGCTAGTTTTTTTATGGCCTGCCTATAAGATAGTCATTAAATTTTATTAATAAGTTTGCCTCTAATTAAAGTACCCATCAGATTACATAATGGCCCAGGCTTTAATTAGCAAGAAAAAAATTAGATAATTAGTTCTTATAGCTGTCACTATGTCAAATTTTCAACTAGAATTTCCTCTAATCCTCATACTAGAAGCAAATAAGAAATATGCATGTCTCAGCTGTTAAGATATAAGAACATTAATTTGCAAAAATATAACTGAATCAGAAGTGCAGGCTAAATTTCAAATATGGGGGTGATAAAATTGGTTTTATATTCTGAAAGTGTGTTCATTACAGGCTCCCCAAAATGATTCCAAGCTTTAAGCATTAGGATGCTAACTTTAAAGTATACAGATATTTTCTCTTATTCTTTCCTAACAGATAAAATCTACAGGAGAGAGATCCAAGATGGCCACGTAGCAGCAGCTCAGGATTATAGCTCCCAGTGAAAGCACAGAGAGTGAGTGGATGCCGCAATTGCAGACAAATTTTTGATGCCCACAGACTGGGAGATTCCCGGAGAAGGAGCCACACGGGTCGCCAGCGCGACTCTTTTGGCCGGCGCGGCGCTTCTCGGTGCGGCGTGTACGGGACTGGTTGCCCTTTTAGTCGGGCTCGGCTGGTCCCATCCCCACAAGGA
>CAUYQU010042920.1:0-13404 GCA_963574635.1 Cheracebus regulus | reverse complement strand
GGTCTCTGAGTGGACGTCCGGCTTGTTGGTGATGAAGTTTTTTCTGTTTCTTAGTTTTCCTTCGGGGGGCGCCCCTTCCCCACAGAGCTGGGCCTTCCCCGGGTTCAGCTGCGCTTGCTGTGAAACTCAGTCCTCACGCTTCCAATTGCTTCTCTCTTTGTTGGGATGGGACCAGCGGAGCCCGAATAAAAGGGCATCCAGTCCCGTACACTCCGCACCGAGAAGCGCCGCGCCGGCCAAAAGAGTTGCGCTGGCGACCCGTGTGGCTCCCTCGCCGGGAATCTCCCAGTCTGTGGGCATCAAAAATTCGTTTGCAATTGCGGCATCCACTCTCCCTCTGCGCTTTCACTGGGAGCTACAATCCTGAGCTGCTGCTACGCGGCCATCTTGGATCTCTCTCCGCCCAGTGATGAAGTTTTTTCTGTTTCTTAGTTTTCCTTTGGTGGATGCCCGTTCCCCACAGAGCCGGACCTTCCCGGGTTCACTGTGCTTGCTGTGAAACTCTCAGTCCACAGCGCTTCCAATTGCTGTTTTCCTTGTGGGGGTGGGACCAGCCGAGCCCGTCTGTCCCGTACACTCCGCACCAAGAAGCGCCGCGCTGGGGCACCGGCAAAACAGCCGCGCCAACCAAAAGAGTCGCGTTGGCGACCCGTGTGGCTCCTCTGCCGGGAATCTCCCGGTCTGTGGGCAACAAAAATTCGTCGGAAAGTGCGGTGTCCACTCATTCTCTGCGCTTTCACTGGGAGCTACATTCCTGAGCTGTTGCTAATCGGCCATCTTGGATCTCTCTAATTAGTACATTATTATAGGATAACATACCTAGAATAATCTGACATTCTGGCTGCTAATAAAATTTTTTCCTTTGCTTATAAAAGTAATACATACTTATTTGTAGTAAGCTTAGAAAATACATTTTGAAAAGTTGTAAAAAAGTGCCAAGATATGGTTACTACTGACCTTTTACTGTATTTCCTTCTGTATATTATATATAATGTAATGTATATTATATTAATATATGTTAAATAGATGATTTTATACTGTATATTTATCCTTTTATATTATACTTTATTACTTAACATATTGGCATTTTTGCCATTAAAATTTAACAACTTTTGAGTATTCATTTGTTGAATAGGTATATTTTTATGTGGTAAAATTAAAAAGGTGTAAATATTTATAGTGAAAAATCTCCTTTCCTCCCTTGACCACCCAGCCATCCTCTTACTCTCCTTAAAGGCAACCAAACCAATGTTACCAGTTCTTATATCTCCTTTCAGAGACATTTTTGCTTTAACGTATATTCAGGAAACACACACATACACATCTATCTCTTTCTTCCACTTTTTTAGACAAGTCATAGTATTTTTCCATTCTTACCTTGCTTTTTTGTTGTTGTTAATACACTTTGGAGATTATTCTATGTTTGTATATAAAGAGCTTTTATATTCTACAGAACTTTCCATTTTATATGTTATACATTCTTTAACTGTTGCTTATTGATGGACATAAGTTGTTACCAATCCTTAGGGGCTGTTTATAAAAATGGTACAGTGAATGGCTTTGTATACATTTGAACCTATCAATAAGATAAATTCCTAGAAGTGGAATTGGTGTGTCAAAGGATACATTTACTTGAAATTTTAGTCGAAAATTGCCAAGTTAGGGCTCCACAAAGACTGTTCTTTTCTGTGCTGTCACCAGTAGTGAATGTTTGATTTCCTACACTCTCACTAATACAGGCACAAACATTTAAAACAGTTTAATAGTCCATTAATTATTAATAAAAACATTAAATTATTATTTTATTATTTATTTTATTTACTTTTTTTTTGAGACAGAGTCTTGCTGTGTTGCCTAGGCTGGAGCACAGCAGCGTGATCTCAGCTAACTGGAACCTCCACCTCCCAGGTTCCAGCAGTTCTGCCTCAGCCTTCTGAGTAGCTGGGATTACAGGCACCTGCTGTAATTTTTTTATTTTTAGTAGAGATGGGGTTTCACCGTGTTGGCCAGGCCAGTCTTGAACTCCTGACCTTAGGTGATCTGCCCTTCTCGGACTCCCAAAGTGCTGGGATTACAGGCATGAGCCACTGCGTCTGGACACATTAAATTATTTTAATATAATATTGTATCTTAATTTAAAAGTTTTCTAATGTAAGTTGTTGTGGTATAACATTTATTGAGTACTTCAAATGTGCATATCCACATTTTGCACTTAACAAATATGTAATATAAAAATGAGCAGTTTAAAACAAATAATTCTTGTATTTCTTGGTCAGTGACAGGTGCAAGTTTTGTGGTGTTCAATGGAGCTCTGAAAACATCGTCAGGATTTCTTGCCAAGTCCAGCATAGTTGAAGGTATGAGTTTCATTTTTAATGTTGTTTTAATGTAGAGTTATTTTTCTGACCTTTTAAAAATACATTTGATACTTACAAAAGAACATATGTAAGTTATAAAGCACAGTACCACAAACTTCTATGAATTCATCAACCAGCACAAGAACTAGAAGACTTCTCTCTCTCTTCTGCCTCTCCCCAAGAATTAGTGACTAGACTGAATACTGTGTTTATCATTCTCTTGCTTAATTGTTTTTTACTTTGTATATACATCTGCCTAAACAACATATTGTTTGCGCTTATATAGGAGATATATAAAAGTGAAATCATTCTTCACATAGTCATATAGAACTCCCTATTTTCATACAATATGAGTTTTTAAAATTTATGCATGTTGTTTCTTACAACTATAGTTTATTCGTTTTAAATGCTGTTAAATAGTTTGTGAATGTATTAACAACATATTTATCTCCTGATCATGAACTTCTGGGTTGTTTCTGTTCTAAGAATACATTCTAGAGTTTCCCTAGAAACTTTACAAATTGGTTGTACCAATTTATATTACCATCCGAATATATAAAATTTATGATTGGTTTACATTTTCTCCAAATGTGATTTTATCAGACTGCTTAATTTGTGTCAATCCTGTAGGTATCTCTGAATATAGTCATAATTAGCATATCCCTAATTACTAATAAGCACAGCAGCCTGTTACATATTTATTGGACATGCATGTTGCCTCTTCTATGAAATGTCTGTTCATATCTTTTGCCCATTTTTCTATTGGGTTGTATGTCTTTTTCTAACTGATTTGCAGTTACATAATTTTATGTATTTTATATTCCTTCTCTACCATTTTTAGTGTCTTTTAAAATAGAAGTTCTCATTTTAATACAGTATAATTTATGACTCTTTTATAGCTAATGTCTTTTATTTAAGAAATCTATCATATGGTTTAGAAAGATATTCTATGTTGGCTTTTAAGATTTAAAGTTTTGCCTTTTGCACTTAAGTCCTTAATTTATCTGGAATTTAATTTTATGTGTTGTGTGAGGTAGAGAAATCCAGTGACTTTTTTTGTCATTTGAATAGTGGTTGATCTAGCATCAGATATTGAATTGTCCCTTTGCCCTAGTAATCTTTAATGCTATCTCTGTCACATGGCACATTTTATTTGCATAAGAATCTGTTTCTTAGCTTTTGTTGTGTTTTAGTCAGTTTGTTTAACTCTGTACTGATACCATACTATTTTATTGTTTTTGTAAATATTTTCACTTTTACTATGAAAAACTGAAGCATGTATACATGTTAAAAAGGATAATATGATAAACGTTAATGTAACCATCACCCACCTTTGACATTTATCAATTTATTATCAGTCCTACTTTATCCATACTCCTTACCTACTCTTCCCATTGGGTTATTGTTATTATTTCATTCACAAATAATACATGTTTCTAAAAGAAAAAGTAGTTTTTCAGAAACATAACCACAAAACTACAGGTTGAGCTTTGAAATAAAAAAATCTGAAATCTGAAATGCTTCAAAATCCTAAACTCTTTGAGCACTGGCATGACTCTCAATAGAAGTGCCCATTGGAGCATTTCAGATTTCACATTTCAATTTCAGATGCTCAACTGCTAAGTATATAATGCAGATATTCCAAAATCCAAAGAAAATCTGAAATCTGAAACACTTCTGGCCCTACACACTTCAGATAAGGGATATTCAACCTGTATTATCACACATAAATATTTTATCAATAATTCCTGTATATCCAGTCAGTAGTCACATTACCCCCATTTTCTTACTCTTTAAAATGTTTGCTCAAGTCAGTATCCAAATAAGATCCAATCACTGCAATTGATTGTCTACTTATGTCTGTTTTCAGTTTTTTTGTGATTACTTCTTAATCGGTTTGGGCTGTCTACTTATGTCTGTTTTCAGTTTTTTTGTGATTACTTCTTAATCTAAAATACAACAGATTGAGTAGCTTAAAAAACATAAATTTATTTTTTCACAATTCTAGAGGCTAGAAGTTCAAGATCAAGGTATCAACAGGGTTGGTTTCTGGTGAGGCTTGTCTTCTGGGCTTGTGGGTGGCTGTATCCTTACATGGCCTTTTCTCTGTGTGCACTCTCAGAAAGAGTGAGCTCCAGTATCTCTTCTTCTTATAAAAGCACCAGTCCTAGGCTGGGCACAGTGGTTCATGCCTGTAATCTGAGCACTCTGGGAGGCTGAGGCAGGTGGATCATTTGAGGTCAGGAGTTCAAGACCAGCCTGGCCAACGTGGTGAAACCCCATCTCTACTAAAAATACAAAAATTAGCCAGGCATGGTGGTGGGTGCCTGTGATCCCAGCTACTTGGGAGGCTTAGACAGGAGAATTGAATGAACCTTGGAGGCAGAGGTTGCAGTGAGCTGAGATTGTGCCATTGCACTCCAGCCTGGACAACAGAGCAAGACTTTGTCTCAAAAAACAAAACAAAAACACCAGTCCTTTCAGATTAAGGCCTCACCTTTATGACTTAATTTAGCTTTAGTTACCTCCTTAAAGGCCCAACTCCAAATACAGTTACATTTGCGGGTTAGGGCTTCAACATATGAATTCTGGGGGAACACAATTCTATCCATAACATTTAGATTTTCTAATTCTTTTTAAATCAATTATGGTAGTATGTGGCTTTCTAAGTGTATTAGTCCATTTTCACACTGCTATAAAGAACTGCCTGAGATACTACTTAGCCCAGGGCCTTGTGGCTAGGCTGGTTCTCTCCTTTCCAATCAGAGGCCTCTGCTGCAAACATGCTCCACCAGATCAGGCCAAGAAGCATCTGACCTTGATCCCCCCTCTTTGTATTTATTGGAACTGGAGGTAGTGGAGCAGCCCTGTATCTCTTGCATCTGGTATTGTTCAATCTGGATGTTTGTTGGGACAGAAAGAATAATCCAGAGCCCTGGAACAAACTGGGTCCCAATGATCAATACAAGTTCTACTCAGTGAATGTGTATTACAGCAAACTGAAGAAAGAACCTCTGGATTTCTAAATGAAATGTTTCACTATAAAGCTGCTTTAAAATGAAGGCCTTCCAGAAGCCATCCACACAATGTTCTACTTAACCAGGAAATATTTCTTCTCTAAATACATGAAATCATGTTGATGTAATCTACTGGAGATTACACTGATTAATAAATAACTGAAACCTGAAAAGGAAAAAAAAGAACCAGCTGAGAGTGGTAATTTATAAAGGAATCAGGTTTAATTGACTCACAGTTTAGCATGACTGGGAAGGATTCAGGAAACTTAAAAGTCATGGTGGAAGGTGAAGGGGAAGCAAGGCACCTTCTTCACAAGGCAGCAGGAAGGAGAAGTGCCGAGTTAAGGGGGAAGAGTTGGTTATAAAACCATCAGATCTTGTGAGAACTCACTCGCTATTATTAGAACAGCATGGGGGAAACTGCCCCCATGATCCATATACGTCAACCCGGTCTTTCCCTTGACTCGTGGGGATTATGGGGATTACAATTTAAAATGAGATTTGGGTGGGGACACAAAGCCTAACCATATTATTCTGCCCCTGGCCCCTCCCAGATCACATGTCCTCAAATTTCAAAACACAATCATGCCTTTGCAGCAGTCTCCGAAAGCCTTAACTCATTCCAGCATTAATGCAAAAGTCAAAGTCCAAAATCTAGTCTGAGACAAGGCAAGTCCCTTCTGCCTATGAGCTTGTAAAATCAAGAGCAAGTTAGTTACTTCCTAGATACATTTGGGGTACAGGCATTGGGTAAATACACTTGTGTTAAATGTGAGAAATTGGCCAAAATGAAGGTGCTGCAGGGCCCATGCAAATCTGAAATCCAGCAGGGCAGTCAAATCTTACATCTCTGAAATGATCTCCTTTGATTCCATGTCTCATATCCAGGTCATTTTGATGCAAAAGGTGGGCTCCTATGGCCTTGGGCAGTTCCAACTCTGTGGCTTTGCAGGGTACAGCCTCTCCCAGCTGCTTTCATGGGCTGGTGTTGTCTGCCGTTTTTCCAAGCACATAGTGCAAGCTGTTAGTGGATCTGTCATTCTGGGGTCTGGAGGATGGTGGCCCTCTTCTTACAGGTCCACTAGGCAGAGCCCCAGTGGGGACTCTTTGTGGGGGCTCCAACCCCACATTTCCCTTCTGCACTACCCTAGCAGAGGTTCTCCATGAGGGCTTCACCCCTTCAGCAAACTTCTGCCTGGGCATCCAGGTATTTCTATACATCCTCTGAAATCTAGGCTGAGGTTCCCAAACCTCAATTCTTGACTTCAGTGCACCTATAGGCTCAACACCACCTGTAAGCTGCTTGGGAATAATTTCCTCAGGTGACCCACTAAGCTTACCTGAGTTCTCTGCCTGGGATAACTGCAGGCTTATCTCTTCAGATTCCCTTTAGGGATCTCAATATTGCACTGCCTATTGTCCAGAACCTAAAAACAGTTATCTCATATATTTTGTCTAGTCTTATGGTTGGTTGTCATGAAAGGGCTATCTGGTACCAGTTATTTCATCATAGCCAGAAGCAGAAATTCTCATCTTTGTTTTTAACCTTAAAAAATTTTTTTTTAACTTTGCT
Source organism: Cheracebus regulus (assembly GCA_963574635.1). Taxonomy (NCBI): domain Eukaryota; kingdom Metazoa; phylum Chordata; class Mammalia; order Primates; family Pitheciidae; genus Cheracebus; species Cheracebus regulus. The sequence goes on along the minus strand of CAUYQU010042920.1, from coordinate 6,457 downwards.
AAATACTTGTCTTATTTCTTAGTGGAAAACAACCATTAAGATGATTAGCAAATGATTTAACACTTGTATCTTACACAGAACATATTTTGATAGCAAATTTTATGGCTTAGATATACACGTTGGTATTTGGCAAAAGAAGTGTGAAACTTACTCTCATTTCTAGATGGCTTAATGGTACAAATAACTCCAGAGACCATGAATAGCTTGCGGCTAGCTTTACGAGAGCAGAGAGACTTTAAAATTACATGTGGGAAAGTTGATGCAGTAGACCTGAGAGAATACGTGGATATTTGCTGGGTAGATTCTGAAGAAAAAGGAAATAAAGGGTAGGAATTTTTTTATTCTAAAATATAATTGATTTGAAGGAAAGGGAAGGATATTAAATATTAAATATTTTGTGAATGAATATAGACTTATACCATTCATTTAAATGCTTATACTCAAATTAATGAATGCAGTCTGTTTTTCAAACATATACCTAACTAGCCTCATGAGTGGTGGTGTGGTTTTTGGGCCAGGATGGTCCATTTGGGAGGGGCTCAATGATGAAATATCCATTGTGTAACAGCATGGGCTTGATGCCAGGGCTGAGAAAGGCAAGACACTTTTTCTGTCAGATGGTACCTATTTTTGTCACATAAGTAAAAGATTCCTTTGGATGATATATACTGTATTACTTTGATTCACTATAATTACAAACAACTGGATTTAATAATATATACCTTAGAGGCCTTACAGATTATTACTGCCACTCCTTCCTCTCTTCAGTTACTCATTTTTTTTTCTTCTTTTTTTGAGATTGGCTAAGGGGTCTGGAGCAAAGAAGGAAGAAGAGGGCTGAGGGATTCCAAAATAGACTTTTTGAATTCATGAAGCAACTTTTCTATTAGGAAACTATCGAAGGGTTTTTTTGTTTTGTTTTGTTGTTGTTGAGATGGAGTCTCACTCTGTAATCCAGGTTGGAGTGCAATGGTGTGGTCTTGGCTCACTGCCACCTCCGCCTCCTGGGTTCAAGCAATTCTCCTGCCTCAGCCTCCCAAGTAGCTGAGACTACAGGCGCGTGCCACCACACCCAGCTAATTTTTGTATTTTTAGTAGAGATGGAGTTTCATTATGCTGGCCAGGCTGGTCTTGAACTCCTGACCTCGTGATCTGCCCATCACATGTGGCTATCTAAGGTATTTTAAACTTCAGGTCTGAATTGGGCATATGAGAAAGGAGATATAATTTATTGATGGAACAAAAAAGATTACTACACAATCAAGAAATCTTGGTAAATGAATATGAACTACAGATTTAATTATTTTGTATATAATTGAGATATCTTCTTTTATATTTTTTTCCCTCATTTCATCTGTTCAAATCTAATGATTTATTTCAAAAAGCACATTGGTTCTAATAATTCTAATGTACTATGTTTTATTTGGTAGTGTTATCAGTTCAGTGGATGGAATATCATTACAAGGATTTCCAAGTGAAAAAATAAAACTGGAAGCAGATTTTGAAAGTGATGAGAAGATTGTAAAGTGTAGCGAGGTAACTAAGAAAGAAGGTTCCTTCCCTTTACATGCTGTGTTTCAATATGTTGTTTTTCGAACTTGGAGATTATGCATACTCAACCTCTAAATATGTATGCGAAGCTTATTATACTTTTTATGTTACACTTTGAGACACACACATTTCCACCCCAGACTTTTATACACCAGAATTGGATTTCTATAGTGTCAGTTCAGGCTAGAAAATGGTGGTACTGCCTCCCAGCTAACAGTTAAGTGTTGGCAGCCTTGCCATCTTTGGACTGTGTTATGTTATTTGACCATATTTTCATTTTCCTCATATTTTACAAAAAATAAGATATTTTATTGTCATTAATTTATAATCAGCATTCACATATGAAAGTTATCTTCTTATGTTCCAATTTTTTAAAATTAGAGGATACAAAACTATAGACTCCCAATTCCTTAGTCTACCCTCCTTATTCCCCCTCACATTTATTTCTGATGCATTCTTTGTGATTTTATTACATGTACAAAATAGAACCTACATAGAATATAGACACAATGGAATATCATTTGTTTTATCCTACCTTCATATAGATGTTCTTACAGGATACACTTACACTGTTTTAACAAGGCTTTCCTTGCTACAAATTAACTTTAGGCAAAAATAGCTGAGCCATTTCCATATTTACCATAACCTTTGGTTTTGTGTTTTTACTTATAGTACAGATCAAGCTATTGATATAGAATTCTCACAACTAATGATTTTCGTGGCACTTTACATTGGAATCTAATTAAAGTGGAATTGAAAGCAGCAATTGTTGCATTTAAAAGTTACATCAACTAATGGGCAAAACAGCCAGCTAGCATTACCCGAAGCTGTGATTTTCGTCTCTGATAAAACAGACTTTAAAACCAATTTTTTTTTATCTTTCTTTGTGAACATACCATATGATCTCACATTTATTAATGAAAGGGAAAAGAGAGAGAGAGACTTGATATTAAGTTAAAATGTCCAATCCCACTGGGCACTTGTGCCTCAATACTCTTTAATAATATTTTTTTCACAGGGGTCCTTGAAAGGTGCTACTCATAACACTTTAATTAAAAAATCCACATTTATATTTATTTTAATAGATAAGAACTTTTTGTATAAATATAAAGTTAACATATTAAACTACTTTATTTCATTCACTGAATAAATATTTCTTGAATACTTGTTATATACCAGCCATGGTGATCAGTGATTCACTATGATCATGAACAAAATATGGTAACCCTGCTTATCTTTGAGCTTATATAATGGATGTGATTATTTACATCAAGGTTGAAGTTGGTAGCATCAACTTAATCCAACTTACTCACACCTTAAGGACTATAAGGTATGGTGTTCAAGTGCTACTCAGATGTGACAAAATTCAAAAGTATTCAAATGGCTGCAAGGAGCCTGCTCTGAGAGTAGAAGATTATACACTGCCAGTGGAAAAATTGTTTTGCCATCCTCCTCATTCCCTTGGGGTTTGACACCTGTTTGTCAGAGATTACATATGCAGACTTACTGCTTCCTTGGTAAGCATACACTTTTCCTTTTACAATATGAAGACTATGAAGAAGACTATACAGATCCCTGAGACCACTTTGAAGATCATTAGATATCTCTAAATATAATTCTCACAAAATGGTCTGCTTATCTGAGGATCCTTTAGACTTTTTCTGAGACTAGCATTGAAATGTTCTATTCTAAAATGTTTTTGACTTCTCACAGTCTTCAAATGCCAGTTACATTGTCCAAGTTCTCAATCATCCCACTCTTGTTTACTGAAACCTGTCAATCCAGTATCGTACATATAAGTCCCTAGAAACCCCGGCCGCCTCCCAGACTACAGGATCATGCTTCAAAGATCTCAAATTGAAATGACTGTATGCATTGGGTAAGAGAGACAAGTCTCTGTTGTCAAATACTGCAATAGGCAGTAAGTGAGGTAGAGCTTGAAAAAACTGGAGCATGAGGAGAGGGTAACCTGCAATACAATCTTAAACATGAGGGTACGGAGTTCGCTTGGGAAAAACACAAGGATAGGGATCTTATAAAGCTAAAATATGATTAAATTTATCTTGTTCTTGGAAAAAGTGTAATTCATCTCAAATATTGTTGGGTGGAATCTTTGAAAGAAGTTTATATTATTTTTTATTTGAATGCCTAGACTCTTTTCAAATAAATATTAGGGTTCTGTAAAATACACCAATGGAGAATTTCATCAGAGTGGTTTGGAACAGAAAGCAAGACAAGACAAGGCATAAAAATGAAGAAAAATTAGTACAACGAAACAGTAAGGCTAAAAATGTATTGGTCTCATTGTTTTCTGATGACTTCTCACAGTTTTTTTCTTTCTGCTTTATCAATGCATCATTCACTAAATCTAAGAAGATGAGATGGGATAAAAACAATGAATAGTCAACTATGCAAATACTTGAGGGAATATTTTAGATATCTGGGGAACTGCAAAGTTTTTGAGATAAAATGGACTTGATGTTTTGGGGAACCCTACAGGTCACAAGTATAAAGATGAGGCCAGAGAGAAAGGCAGGGACCAGATTATCTAGACACTGTGGAGTTTATATGCAGGCACTGCAGAAAATATTTTACTTATCTCTAAAAGCTAAAGTCTTAGGTGAAGTTTAAGAGTTTATGGATCTACTAAAGAGAATATTCATTACCCATCCCTTAACTGATCAACACATTTATTAATAAGTGTGGACAGAAGACCAAGGATTGCCAAACATTTCATGAAAACTAACAGTAGGAATAAAAGGAAATTAAATAAAATAGGTAAGTAAAGAACAGGAAAAGATCTTCAATAAATTATATTTAGATTGATTGCCATAGGCAGGTTGAATGTGAAACTAATAAAGCTTAAATTTAATGTTAAAGCTACTTTAAGATGAGGGGAGAGACCCTACTAATGAGTTTGTGTGTGGTCATATGATTTGGTAAAATTTCTAAAAGTAGGCTATTTTGACTTTGGTCAGTTGAAAGTGATACCCTTTTCTACTCTAAATTACTTTCCATTCTACCTCTCCTTGATTGGGGGACATTAGAATGGCTATGGGAATTTTGGGGATTTGGCTAAGAAGAACTTGGGTTGGACATACATTTATTTTAGCAGGATATTTTCATGTGGATCACAGAATTCATAATTTTGTAGGTTTTTTAAAATTAAAAACATCCCTCTTCCATCTATATAAGCTTCAGTCCTCACAAAATTTGGAGTTGCCTCTCTTTCTCATTGATATTCATAGATGTCCCAAGGGATATAATTACTATAAAATTAAAACAAACTGCAAAGGGAAAAATCAGAAAAAAATAAAACTCATAAACCATGGACTGCTTCAGCTGCCTGCCCTTCTCTGATCCTTTCAAACAAAAGAAACAAATAAGAAACAATGTACAGTTAAGAGATTAGAGCCATTTTACCAACGATTTCAGGGAAATATGATTTGGATATCTAGGAAACCCTTAGTTCATAGGCATATTAAGCATGTTATATACATCACCAAAGTGGTCTCATTTCCTGAATATGCTCGTTTTCTTTACCATATGATTGCTGGAATATTTATGGGAATTGATAAAATTAATCTATTTGGAAACCTTTCTTTCCTGTTTTTTTTTTAGACACAGTGTGTCACTCTGTGACCCAGGTTGGGGTGCAGTGATATGATCATGGCTCACTGCAGCCTCAGTCTCTTGGGTTCAAACGATCCTCCCATCTCAGCCTTCCAAGTAGCTGGAACCACAGGCAGGAGACACTACACCTGACTAAAGTTTTTGTTTTGAATTTTTGGTAGCGACAGGGTCTCTCTATACTGCCCATGCTTGGACGATTTCTAATAGTATAAATTGCTACAATCTTTTTATTTATTTATTTATTTATTTTAAATAGAGTCTCACTCTGCTGCCCAGGCTGGAGTGCAGTGTCATGATCTCAGCTCACGGCAACTTCCACCTCCCAGATTCAAGTGATTCTCCTCACCTGCCATCACACCCAGCTGAATTTTGTGTTTTTAGTAGAGATGGGGTTTTACCATGTTGGTCAGGCTGGTCTCCAACTCCTGACCTCAAGTGATCCACCCGCTTTAGCTTCCCAAAGTGCTGGGATTACAGGCACGAGCCACGGAGTGTGGCTACTGCAATCTTTATAGAGGACGGTTTTGGCAATATTTGTCAAAATTGACTACACAAAAATCTGCCTGTGGATATAAAAATGTACAACATAAATTGGTGTATTGCCACCATTTTGTATTTGTGAACAGTTGGAAGCAATAATAATTCTATTAGGAAAATGATTAAACTAGCCCACAATACCAATTGTATATCAGTACTGTGTATGAGTTGAGACGTATCTGAGTATGTTGCAGTAATAGACAACTCCAAAATCTTAGTACTTAAAACAAAAGGTGATTTCTTGCTCACACAGGGTCCTCTCAGGTCAGCTGGAGCTCTGCCTTGTGTTCTTATCCAGGGTCCAGTAATAAAGTGCCACCACCAATCTAGGATTTTATACCATGTTCCTAGCAGAAGAGAGGGTGTGGTGCCTTGCAGACAGCTCTTAAAGCTTCTACTTGAAAGTGATAACACATCTCTCTCACTCACATACCATTCACAGGGAAATGTCCAGCCTCAAGGGCACTGCACATTAAACCTACCGTGTGCTTCTACGGAGTACAAGAAACTAAGGAACTACCACTCCATGGAATAAAAATATACCTAAAAAGAATGATGCAGATAAATATGTTCATATCTTAATTTAAAGGTTCCAATGTAGTTCTACAGTATATTTAAATTCCATTGCTATCTTAAAAACATATATATTTGTATATGTACATATATATTCATGTAAATGAATTGACAAAGTTTTGAAACTGTAAAACCAACCATTAACAAGAAGATTGTGGCATGA
>CAUYQU010042918.1:0-107109 GCA_963574635.1 Cheracebus regulus | reverse complement strand
GGTCTCTGAGTGGACGTCCGGCTTGTTGGTGATGAAGTTTTTTCTGTTTCTTAGTTTTCCTTCGGGGGGCACCCCTTCCCTACAGAGCTGGGCCTTCCTGGGTTCAGCTGTGCTTGTTCTCAGTCCTCAGCGCTTCCAATTGCTGTTCTCCTTGTGAGGATGGGACCGGCCGAGCCCGACTAAAAGGGCATCCAGTCCCGTACGCTCCGCATCGAGAAGCGCTGCACTGGCGAAAAGAGTCGTGCTGGCAACCCGTGTGGCTCCTTCACCGGGAATCTCCCAGTCTGTGGGCATCAAAAATTCGTCTGCAATTGCGGCATCCACTCGCTCTCTGTGCTTTCACTGGGAGCTACAATCCTGAGCTGCTGCCACGTGGCCATCTTGGATCTCTCTGTGCCTGGTGATGAAGTTTTTCTGTTTCTTAGTTTTCCTTTGGCAGACGCCCCTTCCCCACAGAGCCGGACCTTCCTGGGTTTGCTGTGCTTGCTGTGAAACTCTCAGTCCTCAGCGCTTCCAATTGCTGTTTTCCTTGTTGGGGGTGGGACCAGCTGAGCCCGTCTGTCCCGTATCCTCCGCACCGGGAAGTGCCACACTGCGACACCAGTAAAACAGCCGCGCCAGCCAAAAGAGTCACGCTGGCGACCTGTGTGGCTCCTCTGCCGGGAATCTCCTGGTCTGTGGGCAACAAAAATTTGTCAGAAAGTGCGGCGTCCACTCGTTCTCTGCACTTTCACTGGGAGCTACATTCCTGAGCTGTTGCTAATTGGCCATCTTGGATCTCTGTCCATAATATGCTTTTAACATGGCCATGTCCCAGGTAGGTACAGTGGCTCATGTCTATAATACTGGCACTTTGGGAGGGCAAAGGAGGAGGATTGCTTGAGGCCAGGAGTTCAAGACCAGCCTGGGCAACATAGCAAGACCTCATCTTTACAAAAAATTCCGAAAATTAGCCAAGTGTGGTGGCATGTGCCTGTAGTCTCAGCTGCTGAGGAGGCTGAGGTAGGATTGCTAGAGCCCAGAAGGTCAAGTCTGTAGTTAGTCATGATTGTGCCATCGCACTCCAGTTTAGGCAACAGAGCAAGAGCCTATCTCAAAAAAAAAAAAAATGCCCAATTTAAATGAGCTATCATCTGATGTATTTGCAGTACCTGCAGGGCATCTCCAAACATAAGGAAAACTATAGCTTTGTAAACAATACCACCACTCACTCTGCCAGAATCAGTCTGGGCCACCCGAGTATGCTAGTCTGCTGATGTATATGCCAAGCCTCAACCACCTCATCTCTGGAATAGTAGCCTACAAAATGAGGCATACCTGGAAGTATGCAAGATCATCTTTTGGGGTATAAAAAATAGAAGTTCTATTTATCTCATCTTGTTTTAATGTTTGCTTGGGGTATATGTTTTTTAATTCATACATACATACATATTTTTGTGGTACAGTCCTGGAAAAAAATTTACTCACAGGTATATATGATTTTTAAAAATTTGGAGACCACTGCTTTTTGGGGGCAGGGTGAGAGGAAATTTTTATTCATTTATTGTTTTTAAACTGATATATCATAGTTATACATATTTTAGGGGTATATGTGATGTTTTAATACATGTATACAATGTGTAATGATCAAACCAGGGTTATTGGGATATCTGTCACCTCAAACATTTATCTTTGCACTGGGAACATTACGATTCTAGCTACTTTGAAATATGCAATAAATTATTGTTAACTTTGACTTCCTACAGTACTATCAAATACTAGAATGAAGACCACTGTTTTTGCAAGGTCCTGAGCACTTCAATTTGACATGAGCGTACTATATATGGCAGCCACTTGCCACCTTACCCAGTACCATCAGTGCTGTTAACAGTTCTTCATTCTTTTTCCAGCATCTACTCGAACACGAATGCAAAAGCAGAAAATGAATGACAGTATGGATACCTCAAACAAGGAAGAAAAATGAGGATCTCAGGACCTTGGTGGATACTGTGTACACCTTTGGCTTCACTGTCTCTCACAGATGTGACTGTATCACTTTCCCAGGTTCTGTTTATGGCCGTATCTAATTCTTCAGCTCTTTTTGTGGATATAAAATGTGCAGATGCAATTGTTTGGGTGATTCCTAAGCCACTTGAAATGTTAATCATTGTTATTTATACAAGATTGAAAATCTTGTGTAAATCCTACCATTTAAAAAGTTGTAGCAAACTGTTTCTACTTCCAAAGTAAAATTGCTCTGCTTTATGGATAGTAAGGATGGCCCCAGAGTGGGAGTCCTGATAACCCATGCCTGTCTGACTACTTTGCCTTCTTTTGTAGCGTATAGGTGATGTTTGCTCTTGTTTTTATTAATTTATATGTCTATTTTTTTAATTTAACATGAACACCCTTAGAAAATATGTCCAATCTATCTTCCAAATGCAATTTGATTGACTGCCCATTCACCCAAATTATCCTGAACTCTTATGCTAAAATGGATTTTATTAGAAATTAGAAAAAAATTACTAATTTTACATAATAGATTTTATTTTACTATTGGAATCTGACATACTGTGTGCTTGTTTTATAAATTTTTGCTTTTAAATAAAAGCTGGAAGTAAAGTATAAACATGATACTATCATACTACTGACAGATTTCATACCTCAGAACTTGAAAGAACTTATTCTTTTCTTCATCCAACTTATATTGTTAAATGAGGATTATTGATAGTACTCTTGGTTTTTATACCATTCAGATCACTGAATTTATAAAGTATCCACCTAGTACTTCAAAAAGTGAAGTGTTCTGCCAGCTCTTAGGTGTGCAGGACCCTAACACAGTATGTCCCAAGTGCACTTTCTAATGTTTCTGGGTCCTGGAGAATTAAGATACAAATTAATTTTACTCCATAAACAGACTGTTAACTATAGGAGCCTTAATTTTTTTTTCATAGAGATTTGTCTAATTGCATCTCAAAAATTATTCTGCCCTCCTAAATTTGGGAAGGTTTGTGTCTTCTCTGGAATGGTACATGTCTTCCATGTATCTTTTGAACTGGCAATTGTCTATTTTATCTTTTATTTTTTTAAGTCAGTATGGTCTAAAACTGGCATGTTCAAAGCCACATTATTTCTAGTCCAAAATTACAAGTAATCAAGGGTCATTATGGGTTAGGCATTAATGTTTCTATATGATTTTGTGCAAAAGCTTCAAATTAAAACAGCTGCATTAGAAAAAGAGGCGCTTCTCCCCTCCCCTACACCTAAAGGTATATTTAAACTATCTTGTGTGATTAACTTATTTAGAGATGGTGTAACTTAAAATAGGTGATATTTAAGATAGCTTCAGCTAGCTTTTAGGAAAATCACTTTGTCTAACTCAGAATTCTTTTTAAAAAGAAATCTGGTCTTGTTAGAAAACAAAATTTTATTTTCTGCTCAATTAAGTTTCAAACTTACTATCTTGACAGTTACCTTGATAACAATGGCACTAGAAAACTTTACTCCATTTCTTCATTAATTTCTGCATGAATATTATACAAATCAGTTAGTTTTTAGGTCAAGGGCTTACTATTTCTGAGTCTTTTGCTACTAAGTTCACATTAGAATTAGTGCCAGAATTTTAGGAACTTCAGAGATCGTGTATTGAGATTTCCTAAATAATGCTTCAGATATTATTGCTTTATTGCTTTTTTGTATTGGTTAAAACTATACATTTAAAATTGCTATGTTACTATTTTCTATAATTAACAGTTTGTCTATTTTAAAATAAATTAGTTATTAAGAGTCTTAATGGTCTGATGTGATGTTCTTTGTATTAAGTACACGAATGCCCCTCTTCTAGGAGAAGACAGATAGAAGATAACTCTCCTAGTATGTCATCCATCTTAGCCTTTAAGGGGCTCTATATGCTAGTGATTTCCAAATTTATTTTTTCAGCCCTGATCTTTTCACAGAGGACAAGGTTCTTATAGCCAACAGAACTCTTGATTCCTACTCCCCTCTACCCAATTTCTCAAAATACAAACTAAAATCAAATAAAAATTTCTTTTTCCTCTCCTGGTCTTTCTCCATTTAATTAAACACTTATAAGTCAAAAACTTAAGAGCTATCTGCTTATTCTTGTCTGGACCACTGCTAAAGACTTCTAACTCCCTGTTCCCTTTCTTTCTTTACTGTCAAACTCCATAAAGAACAAAAATGTTTCTTTAAAAATGTAAATTGATTCACATTGCTCCTCTACTTGAAGTACTTATCAGGAATTATAAAGCCCATACTGACTTCCCATTCTTATCTTGTAGAATTTTCTCCTTGTCACTGTGCTTTAGCCACACTGATTTTTTCTTTAAAATGCCAAGCCTATTCCTACCTTAGGCTCTTATATTTCTTCTTCCTTCTTCCTGGAATGCTGTTTTCCTACAGTGTTGCATAGCCAGTTCCTTTCTGTCTTTCAGAGGTCAGCTCAGAGGGCTTCCTTGATGACCAGGCTGAAATCATCACTTTGTATTTTATCATTCTCCTTCAAAAGTGTAACGGCATCCATCTATCACTCTTTCCCACCATCTGAAATAGCCTTTCTTGTTACCTGTCTCCCCATCCCTAGCCACTCCCCACCCTAGATTGTAAGCATCCACCTAGCTATTCTTACTTACCACTTTAGGTAAGTGCATCTGGAGGGGAAAAAAACAGAATATATGTGTTCCATATTTTTCCAAGTATGTGGAAACAAACAACATTCTCTTCCTCTTTTAAAATGCCATAAACTAGTACCTACCATATTCCAGGCACAGTTCTAAATGGTAAAGATATAACAATGAATAAATAAAACTAAAATCCCCATCCTTGCAGAACTGACTTTCTAGTTGCAGGCAAAGAGAGCACACGAATGAATAGATGAGGACTATATAGTATGTGAGATTCTATTAAAGACTGTGGAGAAAAAGCAAAGATGAGGGCAAGGAAGGCTGGTAGGGAAAGGAGTTTTAAAATTTAAAAGAGAGTGGCCCGGGTAAGACTCCAGTGATATTTGGGCAGAGAGCTGAAGGAGACTAGAGTGAGCCAGACACGAACAGGAGTCAAACGTTCCACAGAGAGAGGTAGGAATGTGGCTGGTGTGTCTGAAGAACAATCAGGAGGTCATAGAAAAACAGGCAGCAAGTATCTTTCTTCGTCTAATGCAAAGTATAAAAGGCCTTTACATATATTACAAGCCTATAATCCTTTATCTGTAGTACCAAAATTGAAAAAAGCTTTAAAAGTCAAGTGATTCTGTGTGTTTTTTGCCAAAAGTCATATGGGCTCAAAACCATATGTAAACTGGCACAGAGCTATTTATAATCTTTATCATACTTGGAATATCCTTATTTCACTGCAGAAATATTAATATGTGTTATTGGGAGCTAATCCAGACCCTAATTAGGTGTTATGTATTCTTTGACATATGTACCATATTATTCTAATAATTCTAAACTCCCCCCAAATTATGAAACCCCTCTGTCACCAAGGGTTTCAGACAAGGGATAATCTTTATATGATTTCTCAAAAACATGGCAGATGAAATTCTTTCCTTCTGGAACAGCGACATGTTTGTTCCTGAAGGAAGAAAGGCAAAGTGTGCAGAGCAGGAAAAGCAGCAAGCATATCTCAATAGGCTGTATTTATATTGGGTGGGGATCTTAAATGCGGTATGCAGTCTCAGGTCACGTCAAAATCATGCAGCCTAAAATACACTAAAAAATTTTCAGTCTGGATGGTAGAGAATTGCTCATTTCTAGAGATGACTTTAGTGTTCCAATGATTAAATGCTCACTATAATAAAAGGAGCAAGTTCAAATTCATATATTTATTTACCTTTTTTTTTGTTTGTTTTTGAGACAGAGTTTCGGTTTTGTTGCCCAGAATGGAGTACAATAGCACAACCTTGGCTTACTGCAACCTCCACCTCCTGGGCTCAAGCGATTCTCCTGCCTCAGCCTCACAAGTAGCTGAGATTATAGGCACACACCACTACGCTCAGCTATTTTTTGTATTTTTAATAGAGACGGAGTTTGACCATGTTGACCTGGCTGGTCTCGAACTCCTAACCTCAGGTGATCCGCTCACCTCAGCCTCTCAAAGTGATGGGATTACATGCGTGAGCCACAACACCCAGTCTATTTACTTTTTTATTACAGTTTTCTAAAGGTACAAATGGCTAAGAGGAAACCAGTTATACTAGTTCTATTATCATCTGGATGATTTCACAGAAACTTGCTTTTAGTATATTTTTGTTCCTCATTTTAGAGCCAATATAGTATACACAGCATAGAGTTTCAGTAGATTTTCTTGTGGACTAGGTATCTTACAGGACAACTCAAACCTTGCTTCTAAGAAATATTAAATTTCCACCATAGGCATAGCTTCTTAAGTAGAAATATATTATGGTAGCACTGTATAATGTCTACATGAGAGTAAAACAGCTCTTTTAATGCACAGTGAGCATAGTCATCCATTCTCAATACATTTTGTGTGTGTGTCCATTATCTTGGGACTATATTAGTATTGACATATGACAACTGTCATTAAACAATGACAATATGAAAGGCTAAATTTATTGCACAGACCAACCTCAGTTACTTCCTAAATACAAAATGTTATGATTTTTAACTTAATTTACTGAGAAAATTGGTAAGCTTTGTGTTTCTGTTTTGACAAAGATTGAATTAAAAATAACAGTAAAATTTGGTTTTTTCCTTTCTCTTCACAGTTCTCCCAACTCTGGAGGACATAATCAGATAGATAAGATTATATAGTTTGTAGTTGCTTCTTTTCATTATTCCTGGTTAAGAATCCAGCCTCTTAATAAAACTCTCCATGTTAAGGTCTAGAATGACTGGCAGTTTACATGAACTATAACCTGAAGAACATACTTAACATTCTCAACCTTTGTTTTTAAAACGAATTCAATGGGATCTTCACAAACCTCTATCAGCAGATGAGAGCACTTCTTCATCCCTATAAAATCATAATCTTTCTTAAGTTAGGGGACAATTATTTTAGAAGCACTAAAACATTGACTTCCTTATGGGAGCAAGAGAAGGAACAAAACTTTTGGGAAAATCTAAGATAAACGTGCAAAAGAAAGGATCAATTAATTTCTGATATAGTGTCCTTATGAAAATGTACCTTTTCTCTCAGATATCACTAAGGCTCTTCAAACACTCTTCTGTTAGAAGGAAATTTTAAAAAAGGAATCTTTTTCCTTTCCATAGGAGTGTCAATGGCAAGCTATCCTCAAAGACCAGAAAGAAAGCATGTTTTTTCAGATGGATATACCCACACCCCGGACTCATCTGTCATCTCTCAGATCTAAAACTAGCTCTTCTTTATTGTTTGGAGTCAGAAGTTTTAAGGGCTAAACCACTAATTCTCATCCTTGGCTGAACATCAACTTACTTGTGGAGCTTTTAAAATGTACTGAATTTGGGCCAAGCATAGTGGCTTATGCCTGTAATCCCAGCATTTTGGGAGGCCAAGACCTGAGGTCAGGAGATTGAGACCAGCCTGACCAGTATGGTGAAACCCTGTCTCTACTAAAAATACAAAAATTACCTGGACGTGTTGGCATGCGACTGTAGTCTCAGCTACTTGCAAGGCTGAGACAGGACAATCACTTGAACCTGGGAGGCAGAGGTTGCCGTGAGCTGAGATCGCGCCACTGCACTCCAGCCTGGGCGACGGGGCAAGACTCCATCTCAAAAAAAAGAAAAAAACATAGTGAATTTGGGTCGGGCATGGTGGTTCATGCCTGTAATCACAGAACTTTGGGAGGCTGAGGTGGGCGGATTGTGTGAATCCAGGAGTTCGAGACCAGCCTCGGCAACATGGTGAAACCCCGTCTTTACAAATAAATAAATAAATAATAATTAGCCGAGCTTGCTGGCACATGTGCCTGTAGTGCCAGCTACTTGGGAGGCTGAGGTTGGAGAATTACTTGAGCCTGGGAGGTGGACTCCAGCCTGGACAACAGAGCCAGACCTTGTCTCAAAAAAAAAAAAAATTTATATATACATATATATATATATGTAACACACATACAGACACACTGAATTAGAATCCTCAAATCTGTATTCTGTGAAAGTCCCATAGATTGACCAGGTGTGGTGGCTCACACCTGTAATCTCAGCACTTTGGGAGGTCAAGGAAGTGGATCACTTGAGGTCAGGAGTTCAAGACCAGCCTGGCCAACACAGCAAAACCCTGTCTCTACTAAAAATACAGAAATTAGCCAGGTGTGGTGGTAGTGGGCACCTGTAATCCCAGCTACTCGGAAGGCTGAGGCAGAAGAATTGCTTGAACCCAGGAGGCAGAGGTTGCAGTGGGCTAAGATGGTGCCACTGCACTCCAGCCTGCTGGGTGACAGAACAAGACTTTGTCAAAGAAAAAAAAAGTCCCATCGATTGTTCTGTGTGTACAGAGATAAGAAGCATGCAAACTTACATAAAACAAAGCTTAGGGAGAAAAATGGGGTAAGAGTCCAGAGTAACAACTTGTACTCTGGCAGTATGCCTAGTGACCCATGGTGGAGTGTGTAAATGGTAGTCCATTTTTCATCCCCAAGTAAGCCTATCTGTTCCCCTTTGAGTGTTCCAATTTTTATGTGAAATGACTTCACAAAAGAAAAAGGCACTGAGGAGCTTGAGAAGACCCTATCAGAAATAGGCAAGAGAAAGGAAGACAATGTGAGGCCATGAAAGCCTAGTCAGCTATAGCTAGCACAGGAAGGTAAGGGAGAAAGACCAAAAAAACAAAGACGGTGGTTGTCTAACTGCCAGAACTGATGTGACAGGTACTTCCCATGTCTGAATGTTTCTCTGTTGGATAAAATAGCAAACTTATCAAAAAAATGAAAACAAATGGTATTAGGCTACTTTCAAAATAAGAGAATAAAAGTATATAGTTTTAAAAATAAGATTCTGATTTAGATCTAGAGACATTCAGACTCTATTCCTCTAAAGTTTGCAGAAAAATGGTTAAGCAATTTGTCAAAGAGAAACTTTGTCCTTTAATTCAGTCCCAAGAGAACCAGAACCCACTCACTCTTGCTGGCGGGCATTAATCTATTCATGATGGATCTGCACCGAGGACTCAAACACTTCCTACTGACCCCTACCTCCCAATACCACCACGTTGGGGATCAAATTTCAGTATGAGTTTTGGCAAGGACAAACCACATCCAAATCATAGCAGAAATAATGTATTCAAAATGTGACCCGACGAAGAGAATGAAAAGACAAGCCACAAACTGGGAGAAAAAATATTTGCAAAAGACATATCTGATAAAGGACTGTTATCCAAAATATACGATGAACTCAAAACAATTTTTAAAAAGATTTAAAAATTGGCACTGATCTGAACAGACACCTCATCAAAGAAGATATGCAGATAGCAAAATAAGCACATGAAAAAATACTCCACATCATACATTATCAGGGAAATGCAAATTCAAACAACAATGAGATAGCACTGTACACCTATTAGGCTGGCCCAAATCTGGAACACTGACAGCGCATAATGCTGGTAAGGATTCGGATCAACATGAATTCTTACTCATTGCTAAAGGAAATGAAAAATGGTACAGCCACTTTGAATTACAGTTTGAGTTTTTATTAAAAAAAAAAAAAAAAAAAAAAACCCCAAACAGTAAAACATACCTTTAACATATAATCCAGTAATTGTGCTCCTTGGTATTTACCCAAAGGAGTTGAAAATTTATGTCCACACAAAAACCTGTACACAGATGTTTATAGTAGCTTTATTTGTAATTGCCAAAACTTGGAAGCAACCAAGATGTCCTTCAGAAGGTGAATGGATAAACTGGTACATCCAAGCAATGGAGTATTTATTCAGCACTAAAAAGAAATGAGCTATCAAGCCAAATTGTGGAAACTTAAATGCATATTATTAAGTGAAACAAGCCAATCCAAAAAGGTTATATACTGTATGACTCCAACGATACAAGATTCTGGAAAAGGTAAAAATTACGGAGAAAGTAAAAAGATCCGTGGCTGCCAGAAGTTAAGGGGAAAGGAAGAAGGGATGAATAAGCAGAGCTCAGAGGATTTTTAGGGCAATGAAACTACTCTGTATGATACAATAGTGATGGACACAGGTCATACATTTGTCAAGACATACAGAATATGCACCACCAATAATGGACCCTAATATAAACTATGGCCTGTGGGTGATAATGATGTGTCCAAGTAGGTTCAACCACTCTGGTAGGGGATGTTGATGGCGGGGAAGGCTGTTCATGTGTAAAGGCAGGGGGCATAAGGGAAAACTCTGTATTTTCTTCACAAATTTGCTGTAAACCTAAAACCGCTCTATAAAAATAGACTTCAAAAAAGTCACCTCGCCAATAAAGAGCAGTCAAAGGCAATAAAATGAATAATAATTAGGTTGTTTATAATCTATTTGTGTTCCAGGTGGGCTTTACTATGAGACTTTATCTGAGTAACTGCTTTACAAGAGCGTAATATATCCTACTGATTTATATACATCTAAGAGACATGAGGTTGATAATTTTATAATTTGGCTGCTGCTTTGGGATTAAAAAAAAAAACCCAACACATTTGTTCTGTTATCTGCAAATAAGCACTTTATTATCAAATAGTTCAGCTTCAGAACAAGAATTAATTCCAAAAGGGTTTTCTTTACATGATATTGTGAGATACACAATAGAAGAATCTGTGTTCCATTCCAGTTTCTCTTTTGCAATTAGGTAATTTGTTTTGATCTAAAAAGTATAAGTTTATCTCATTCTTGTTAATGCTGTCCATGAAATGTATCAGTTCCTTTTCAGCTAGTACTTTATAGTTATACTGGTGCCAGGTTAAGAGAACTATTTCATAATGACATGAAAGTCAGCTACAGAAAAACACATTGTCATTTTCATTTACAGAGGCAAATCCCTCTTAACACAAAGAAAAGCAAAGGACCTTATATGATTATGTAAGGCAGATCAGCCCAGGAATTTCATTCAAAGACAATACTTCAGACTCCATAATCCCATGTGATAAATTAATGAATGACTCCAAGTAAATAAAAAATTAAAATTAGCCCTTGGGCCTCTGACAATTTAATTGCCAAGGCCTTTTGTGAATTCTAAATAATGCTCTAAATTAGCTACAATTTCTCAGAATTACATACCAGAAGAATATGAACCTCAATAATTACAGGCTGTTTTAAGTTTATTTTGTGCAAGTTATTCCTTCCCCCAGTATTCCACCACAACGAAAGTTGTTCTAAGGACATACTGAAGATTTATAATAAATTCAGTGCCTACTATATGCAAGGCACTGTGCTGAATGCTGAAAATGTGGTAAGGACAGCACTCCTTGTCAAGCTATGTATGTGGTATTAGCCAGCTGAATGATGAAACATTTGGGCCAGAATAGCATATACTGAGACCAGGGTACCAAAGGTGTCTAACGTAAGTGACTCAAAAGAGGAAATGGTAAATAAGATTATTTCAATTTTTTTTCCTTGAACGTAGTCACATCTGATCAGAACATTCAATGCTTTCTACATAAACTCTGGATTTAGGCAGATGAAGACCACTCACCAACATCCTTCTTTTGACAGAAACAAGTACTCAGCCAAATGTAGCTCATGATACATACTATTAATTAAAGAGAAATGATTCCTCTCTGGCCTTTGCAGGGGAAATGGAAAGGCTCAAAAACTCCTTTCCTGCAGATGGGATCAATTTTTAAAGGCTCCAACTCTGCTTGCTTTGCTGATAAAGTTCTTCAGGAGATCATGGTCCATTTCCGCAAAACCTGAAGTTTGTGTTACTACAGTCAGATGGTTTATGCAAAACCGGAAGCAGAATTCTTCTAAATCCTAGAAACAACAACAAAGATGGCTTAATAAATTCACATTTCCTAATTCAATGCAATATAGCATGAAAATTGCTAAAACAAGTTAGGCAAGGAAAAAGGATTTGATAGCCAAGTGGAGGAAATGATAGTATGGCAATACCTAAAGAATAGTCATAAAAAGTATAACGCATATGAATCATCTATGCTTGTAAAAATTTAAATAGCACAGAGTAACATTCAAGTTCCTCCACACTAACCTAGGCAAAGAATCTGACTTTTTCTTCCCAGAGATACGCACGTGAGTGTACGAATTCTTTGGTACCTTTGGCTAGTGACAGTATTTATAACTGTTGGTTCCACTTTCAATATTTGTCAAAAGCCCTATAACTCCTCTTTTATATTTATATCAGGGTCTTTAACTATGTCTGCCTATAAAGAATTTGTGGAAGAAAAAGGTAAGCCATTAAAAGCAGTAATGCTGGGAAACTGCTGCTCTGAAGTCATTAACAGGCCACTGGTTTTTCCCTTTATGAGACAACACAGGATGGGATGGATGGATTTGATCACACTACACATGCCTTCAATAATCTCAACTGGGAAAATACTTTAAAGAAATCATGACTTCCAAGGCTCTGGTAAGAGAGACCCAACAGATTGGTGTTTTCTGGCTTACTGTAATGCACTCTGGGCCAAAGATTAATGCTGTAGTAATTCTCTTGATTAGAACTATAACTTGAGAATCAGAATGAGGCTGACCAGATGCTTTTTGACCCTGAAGAAGTGAGGCCAGGCTGCTGAGACCTCCTATATGGCTCAAACCCTAGGTTACTTGGTCCAGGACAAAATGCCACTAGGTGGTGGTCAATTTTTTAAAGTTTCCTCTCCAAGCTACTGTAGGTAATTTATAAAAAAAAAAAAAAAGAAGAAAGCTCCAAATACTTTTTAAGCAATTACATAGGCACATTACACATGACAGCCTTTTCTTCTAAATTATAGCAAGTGGAAAAAATACACAGAAAAAATAGCCATGCTGATAGCCTTGCCAGTGTACATATAAACCTACAGTACATTTTCTTTTAAGAAAAGAAACTATACTAGCAAAATGTTTATTTCATGCCTGAGTGTAACTGGACAGGCTGCTGTGCCACGCCAGCAATATGATGTATCTCTGTCTCAGGTAAGCCCTCAGTGATAAGCAGGGAAATTCACATACCCACTTGTTATCACAGCACGCTATACATAAAAATGTGCTTCACTGATACATGCTGACTATCCCAGGATCCATTTAAAATTATGTGCTGTTGGTTAAATTTTTAGAAATGACATTTTTGCCTATAGCCCATGAAAGTGAAACCAGATGGAGATGCATCATCTCTTTGGCTGAACTCTACAGAGAGGAATGAAGAAATTCATATCTACACCACACATACAGTGTGTTTGGAGTTAGATGGCAGTTGGCTGAACTCTACAGAGAGGAATGGAGAAATTCATACCTACACCACACACACAGTGTGTTTGGAGTTAGGTGGCAGGGCAGTTTGACACCTCACAGATCTCAACAGCATCAGGAAAATTGCTAATTAATGGGAGAATGAAAGGACCCTGAAAAGTTATCACTTGGATCCATGCCCCTTTACTTTCCTAGAATGGGATTTTCCCCTAAATATTAAATATGGACAGGACTTTGAAAGAGTTCCTGTGATTGTAAGAATTCAATAAATTGGCATAAGGTGGTACTGGTTATAAGAGAATTCTTTCCATATAAAACAAGGCCCTCATTATTGTTCAGTTAAAGAATTGTAGTCTATTTTGAATGCTACCGCTCTATACAGCTTCATGTTCAAAACGGGGCCCTCTATTCTGTCCTGCAATCCAACCACATTCTCCTAGTTTGCTCATTCTCCTACAGGACTCTCATACTTCTCCCCATAAGCCTGACATCTCCCCTCTCATCCTCATCCTCAGCTAACATGACTTCCTATTTCACTGAGAACCAGAATCACTTGAAAAGAACCTCCACAAGCCTGTCCTACCACATCCCCTCGTCTATTACAGAGAGGCCTGAGGACACGATGGTCTCTGGATCAATGGTCCAACACCCTATATAGAGCGGGGCCCCTTGCTCTGTCACTGGATCCCACTGCTCCACCTACTCGAGGGCCGTGCTCTAGCAACTGTCCCCTGCATCACCAGCTTGTTCCACTCCACTGAGTGATTTGCACCATTAGACAACTTCCATCTCCTACATCTTAAAAAAGTAAAGATGTTTTACCTCCAATGCCTCCAAACCTCTTCCTCTTTTTAATCTTCATAATAAAATTCCCACGAAAAGCTGCCTCTATTCCCCACCTTCAATTCCTCTTACTTCCACGCTCCAATCAGACCTTCTGCCTCACTACGCTAAAATTGCCTGCCAAGGCCCCTCAGGCGTTCTCACTGCCAGGCCCCACTCGTCAGTTCTCAGCTCTCCTGCAGACACGCCAGCAGCATCTGGTGTGGTTCGGACTTCTTCCTTCCTGTTTCGCTTTCTTTCCCAGCTTCCGGAACGTGGTCTGCTGGTTTCTCTCTTCCTTTACTGCTCACTCCTCTTCAGTCTCCTTTGCTGGTGTCTCCTTATCTCCTCAACCTCCAAACACGGAGTGCCCAGGACTTAATCCTCAAACCTGTCACGTCACTGCCTCACAGCTTTGACTTCAGTACATTTCTCTCTGACTTCCAGGCTTGCTTATCCAATTTGCTTATTAAACATTTCCATTTGGATGTCTAATAGACATCACATACTTCTCATATTCAATACCAAATTCCTATCTCCCCCAAAATGTTGCTTCTATCTTCTCTATCTCAATAAATGCCAATTTCATCCTTACAGTTGCTGAGGCCCAGAACCTCCTAAGTCTTCTTTTTTCTTTCCTCACATCTAATCCATCAGCACATCCTGTTGGCTCTACTTCCAAAATGCATTCAAAATCTAATCACTTTTTCCATCCCCACAGGTGATAACTTGGACCAATCCACCATCATCACTTACTGGATTATACAGTCTCCTAAGTACCCTCTTTCCCCCGCCCCCCCACCCACACACACACTCACTCACTCTTCTCAACTGGATTATACAGCCTCCAAAGTACCCTCCTTCACCTACACACAAACATGCATACACACACACTTCCCAACTGGATTATACAGCCTCCTAAGTACCTTCCTTCCGCTACACACATACACACACACTCTCTCTCTTCTCAACACAGCAGCCAGGAGGATTACTTTCAAATGCCCATCAGATCACGTCTGCTCCTCTCCAAACCCTGTGATGGCCACTCACCTTGGAACTCAGATTCCTGAAACCTGCACGTGCGCTCTGTGGGCCGTCTCCTCCCTCACTTGCCACCGTGCACCTCCATTGCACCATCCCCCGCCCCATCAGCTACTTCCCTTCCTACTGTGCCATCCACACCAGTCTTGTTTTTCCCCAGACACGCCACCCACACCTCCTTCAAGTCTCTGCTCGAGTCACCTGGTCAGTGATGGCTTGCCTCCCTCACTACTCTATTTAAAATTTCCACTTTATCTCGGATGGCATTCCCTAGGCTGGTTTCCCTGGCTTACTTCCTTCCATATCACTCGTCACCATCTGACATACTTATATATCCTGTTCATTTATTTATCACTCATCTCCCCTCACCAGAAATTCCCATAGGGGCAGAGACTTTGGTCTGTTTTGTTCATTTGCAGTACCCCAGTGCTTAGGGCAGTGCCAGGCCTGTCACAGGCACTCAGTGAATGTTTTTTGAATCCATGCATAAATACTCCTGATTTCAAAATACTGAGGACAATGGAGAATTGTAGTTAAACATGTGGTTTTAAAATGTGCCCAATCTTGGATTGCATTCCAAGTTTTGCAATTTACTAGTTTACTGAGATTACTTAATCTCCCCAAGCTTCAGTTTCTTCATTTATAAATTGGATCTAATATAATAATGCCTATGTCTTATAAGGTTGTTTTGAGGCATAAATGCAACATGAACTGTGCTTAGAATAATCCCTGGCTCATATTAATTATGCACTAAGTGGCAGTCCAGCATGAGGGATAGTAATTTGCTGAAAGAGCTCATTTCTTGCTTATTTGAGCCAGGCAGATCAAATACAGCACTGCTCTTTATTTACGAAAGCTTGTGTTTTACGTTAAGTACATATACAGTATATTTTACTTGTAGTCTGTTATACTAATTTAGGGCATAGCAATTAGCTGGACCGGCTGTAGTAAACCAGTGCACCTTTATAGGCAAAACTGAATATCCATTGCAGGAGTATTTAATGAGTCAGATGCCATCTTAGGCACTGGGGATAGGGTTGTGAGTAAAACAAAGTCCCTGCCATGCCTCAAAGAGCTTACTTTCTAGAAAACAAAAAGCTGGAAGGTAGCCAAATAATTCACATAAATAGAGAATATGAAAAAGTATTAAAAATGAAGTGTGATTCAGATGCAAACACCACGTGCCACCATCTTGACATCGGAGACAGCCCTCCATCACCATGGCTCATCACCATGACTCTAAAGTACAGACTAGGAAAAGTGCATGGATTTTGTTTGAGCATGAAACATGGTGTGTTGTAAGTGCCCAATATATTATTGCCTTGATATAAAACAAACATTCACTGTGCTTTTAAATGTCAATGTTTTGAGGTAGTAGTTTTTTTTTTAATGTTAAGTGAAAAAAAATAACCTATACTTTAAATGTATTTACAAATACATAATGTGACACAAAACAAAAACTCAGAAGCTGTTTTATGAAAATGCTAATTGTTCTCTGGTTGATAAGTCATTACCCTCCTTATACTTTTTATCTTTTATAAATTTTCTTTAATAAGCATATTATTTACATAAACAGAAAAAAAGTTATAACCTTTTATCTACTAAAATGTCTCTGTCTTTTGACGAAAGGAGGATATCCGTCTACCAAAAGGAAACTGACTCCAAGAAGTTATGGCCTGTTTCCTAAAGATTTGGTTCTAAGATCGCTTTTCTTTCCTTTCTTTATTATCATAACAATACATGGTCACTGTAAAAGTTCAAAAAAATAAAGAGAAGGAAATAAAAATCCTCCATAATCCCACCATTCAAAGATAACCACTAACCATAGTCTTCAGTCTTTTTTCTATGTAGATAATGAATTTTAGTTTTTTATTCAGCTATTTGTACTTTTGTAAAAAACAAAAATAGGATCGTAGTTTTTCACTTAGTGATATATCTTGAATAGCTGCATAATTTCTTGGTATTAACATTTTATAAACAAGCCTCCACTATTCACACTAACCTTTCACTAATTTTTCAAAATTATAAATTGCTGCAGTAAATACCTTTGAAGCTGAGTCTTTGTCCAAATCCATGATTACTTCCTCAAAGTAAATAATTATGAGTGAATTCTTAAAGAATTATGTCTTTAATGTAAAGCGTTTAATACATATTATACCAGTTGTTCTCCATACCAATTTGTACTCTCCCCAGCAGTTTAGGAGAATACTATTATTCTGATCCTATATATTATCTCTAAAAATATACTCCTGCTTTGATAGGCAAAAAGTTATACCTTGTTTCATTTATGTTTTTTGTCTGTTCATAGAATCATTTGTTTGTTGGTTCATTTCTTTCAACCAAACTGTTCATATTCTCTCTTTGTTTTTTACTCTGGTAAACAGGCTTCATTATATGTTGCAAATATTTTTCCCAGTGTCTTATTACTTTCTAATTTTCTCTATGGTATTTTTAGGTGGATAAAAGGTTTCCTATCTTTTGAAACCAGAGCTATAAATCCTTTCCTTTATAGCTTCTGCCTTTGATGTCTACCCTAAGGTTATAGAAATACTCGCTTATATGTTGTCTAGTATTCTGGTTACTTCACATCTTCTTTAACTTTAAATCTTTACTCAGACTTTGTTTTAGTTTAAGGTATGAGGCAGACACCTCGCTTCAGTTCTCCAGGAGGCCGGCAGCTGGAAGCAAGCTCTCCTTACCTGGGCGTCATACTTCACCGCAGCCGAGAGCAGAGCGATGGCATTCTCCTCGCAGATGCCTTGCTTGATAGTTTGCTGGCAGAGCTTTTTCAAACGATTTTCTCTATAAAATGTCGCCAAGTCTAGCAGTCCTGGTGGAAAGAAGTGTTTATTACGGGGAGTAATTTTGAGCATCCTGATTTAAACTCGCTCACTCAGCCACTCACAGATGATTTTGACGCTATTTTGGATGTAATCCTCAGTGAAGCGCTGCGCAAATAGACTGATGCTGACCTACACTTACACTTCAGTGTGGGGCTCTACCCAGGATGGCTGCCAAGCTGCACAAGTAGGATACAAATCAGTAGTGGTTGAAAAACAGGAGCACAGCTTTAATATTTTATTTTTAATATTTTTTCCTAGGAAAAAAAGGCAAGTGCTCCTCAAGTGACCCCTTCCCCTGCAATCTCAATGTCGGCTGCTCCTGGGCCATTCCCAGAGCACACACATACATGCTATAAGAGTGTCTGCCATGAAAAAAAAAAAGAAAAGAGAAAAGACAGGCAAAACCCTTTCATGGATATGTGTCTGCTTCCTGTTTACCCTATCCCATTTTTCTGATCCTCTCTACAGCAAAACTCCTAGACAGAACTGTCTGTATTTGCTGTCTCCATTTTCCCACCTCCCATTCAGACCTCAAGCCATTCCAAGCAGAGCCCCATCCCCATCACTGCTGCAGTCACACCTGTGGTAATCACACCTGTGGTGGTCACGATGGCTTCCAGGGTGCCATATTCTCTGGTTTCCTCTTACATTCTGGATGGCACAGAATTTGATATGGTTGATAATGCTCTCCTTAGAACACTTTGTTACTTGCTTGCATTTTTCTTCTTTTCAATTAGTTGCTCCCCAGTTCTCCTGGCTGGACCATTTTTCCTGACTTCCAAATGTTTGAGTGACCCAGGGTTAAATCCTCAGATACTTTTCTCACTTACTTCCAAGAACTCCAGCCCCAGGGTTTTAAATATCATCTATATATGCAGGTGAGTCCTGTTATATTACCTATCACCTATTTTCAAGTAATTCGATGTAGACTGGGTGAAGTGACATATGTAAATTAATTTTAATTAACCTCAAGGAATGAGAGGAAATAACTGAAGCAGTCAATTAGCATCTGAAAGATTCTATTAGCTTTTCTGAATCTTCATTGGATTTGTAATTAGCATAAAGAATGTCAGACTTAATTTGTCATTGGTGAAATGAGTGGTAGCCAGGATCAAAAGGTTAGCTGAACCCAGCTACTAGAATATTGTCATGTGCACCTCAAGCTAACTTTTCATGCAAGGTACTTAACAGAGTGTATGAAGAACAGAGAGCTGAGATTTCGGCATATTAATTAATTACCATATTAATTGTTTTTGTGTCTATCTGCTAATAAATCTTGTATACATGTGGTAGAATTTGGTTGGAAACTTGCTTTTTAGTGTAAGAAATATTATCAAAGTTTTGGAGGAAAGACAGCCCATTGTAGGACACTGAAATCTTCTGAAATCTTGAGAGTTGTGAATGGCTTCATTGTTTTTGGCCCCAAGCTTCAGACTCACACAGGCCAGTGGCATTGTCCTAATAGAGGACTTTGCCCCAAACCCCAGCTCTGCGCCTCCTCCACTCACACCCTCAGCACAGGGTGGCCAAGGAGACACATGCCCACTTCTAGATCGCACTTTGGGTACCTGGGAACCTGGTACTGCCTGCATAATTAGCCCTGAGGCTATATGTGTGGATATTTCCTCCCTTAGAGCCCACCACCAACGTGCAGACCCCCTGACCCAAAAGGGTAACCTGGGTTGGGTGTGGGTAGAGCTTGGACATGCAAGCTAGGGTACTCACACAGCCTTCTGCTGGAGGGGGGGTCTGTCCTGCCTGTGCCACTGGGCTCTGGCACACAACTCCAGGGGTGCTGCAACTCTAAATGCCAACTAAAACTGAAACATGTCCTTTCAGTTCTTAATAAAATTAACATTTTTCAAGGTGGGAAGATTGAATATATTTTATCTGAAGTTCATGAGCTTGACATATAACTTAAAATTTTTCTCTATGGTATTTTTAGGTGGATAAAAGTTTCTTATCTTTTGAAACTAGAGCTATAAATCCTTTCCTTTATGGCTTCTGCCTTTGATGTCCACCCCAAGGTTATAGAAATACTCGTTTATATGTTGTCTAGTACTCTCGTTACTTCATTTTTTTTAACATTAAATCTTTTCTCTACTGTGACTTCATTTTAGTTTAGGGTATGAGGCAGATGCCTTGCTTCAGGTGCAGCCCACCTGAAAACAATGAAGCCATATGGAACATAGGTCTCCATGTGGAGTCTTGGCCAGAGCCCTGCAAATTTTAGGGGTGGGCCTATAAAAAACTGCCACTTGGGTATCTAATGGGCAGCTGAAACGCCTTTGACTTTCAAAGTCAAGAGCAAGCCTGTTCTCCATCTTCCTCACCTTAGTGAACAGGACTTCCATTAAGAAGCTACCCAGGCCAAGCACCTCAGTGCAGCTGTCCTTCTCCCTCAACTCACACCTCTCATCCCATCCATCAACAAATCCCATCAGCAACATCTTTAAAATATATCTATAATCTGGTCTCTTTTCAACACTTCCACTGCTACACAACCCCAACCCGGGAAACCCAGACACCTGAACCAATATAATAACTGATCTTTTAAACACAAATCACATCTCTCCTGTGGCAGAAGCTGCTAGCTGCCTCTCCCATAACCCCAACACACACACACACACTCTCTCTCTCTCTCTCACATCCGTTCTTCCTTTCTTCTGAAACCATCTAATTTTTAGCTGACCTATGGCCATCTGGAAATGCCCACTTGCCCAGCCTCCTAAGTCACTGGGCACAGACTTCATTGACTTGGTGCACGGTCTGAAATAAGTGGAACTCCTGGGCCCCTCCTGGTGGAGACACTGGGATTTGCCGTGTGCCCCTCGGTCTCTGTCCCTTCCTCCATGCTGCTGCCCGCAATGCTCCACAGTGGTGATGACTTAGTACTTCTGTCTCTTATCTGTCCAGTCAGGCTTCGTATGAAGTAGTAACAGGGGAAACGTGTTTGGATTCTACACACACACAAAGAAATACTTCTGGAATTACCCTCGCAGCAACTTTCTTTTAGGTTCTATAGAAACCACCTTGTCAGTTCCTCAAGATTTCGCCAAGTTTTCCTAAGTCTTTGGCAGTTACCTACGGCTTCCTCAGGAGAAAGGCTGATGCTGTCTGTGTACAGGTATTCCAGGAAGGCCCGGTAAACAGGATATGAAAATTCACTCATTTCTACAATATCATCCTCGTTATCTTCCAACGACGAACGAAAATGCTCACATCTGAAGGAAGAAAATAGCATGTCAGGTCCTAGCTTCCCAGCCAGAACAGACAGCCTCTGTGAGATGCACGCTGGCCCATCCCTGCTGTGGCTCTTCACTCTCCTTGCTGGCCTGAGTTTTCAAACAATCATTTATTCAGGTATATGCAAACCTGCTGCCAGGGATGGCCCAGGAAGCAGCCCCGGTGGCCACGCTGATGGGGACAGAGCTGAGCTCCCTGGCATCTCTCTCACACCACATCCACTAATTAGCATTTAGAGAAATCAGTGGGTTTATTTTTATAAAATCTGAGTGATTCTGTTTCCTCACTCCATTATGCGTTGAATGATGTCCTCTAAAAATTCATAAGTGGAAGTCCTAAAACGGCCAATACCTCAAAATGTGATCTTACTGGGAGACAGAGTCTTTAAAAAGGTAATCAAGTTATTAGGAGGTCACTAGTGTGGGCCCTCATCCAATGTGACTGGCATCCTTATAAAAAGGGGAACTTTGGACCAGGCGTGGTGGCTTATGCCTGTAATATCAGCACTTTGAAAGGCTGGTGGATAGATCACGAGGTCAGGAGTTTAAGACAAGCCTGGCCAACATGATGAAACCCCATCTCCACTAAAAATACAGAAATTAGCTGGGCGAGGGTGCCTATAATCCCAGCTACTCAGGAGGCTGAGGCAAGAGAATTGCTTGAACCTAGGAGACAGAGGTTGTAATGAGCCAAGATGGTGGCCACAGCACTCCAGCCTGAGCAATAGAGCAAGACTATGCCATCTCAAAAGAAAAGGGGGGTGGTGGTGTAAATTTGGACACAGATATGCACAAAGGGAGAATGTCACATGCTGACTGGAGTTAAGCAGCCACATGGCAAAGAAGGCCAAAGACTGTCAGCAAAGCCACGGCAGCTAGGAAAGAGCCAGGCACAGATTCTCGCTCACAGCCTCACAGGAAACCCATCCGCTGACACTTTTGATCTGGACTTCCAGCCTCCAGAACTTTATGTTGCTTAAGCCACCCAGCCTGTAGTACTTTGTTACAGCAAATTAATCCACCTGCCTTCCTTCCTGCAGGTTGATGTGATGTCGTGAGAGTGAACAAACGTTGACAGCTTGACCTTACTAAAGGGGAACTTGAGACTAAAATGCCGTGTTGAGTTTGTGACTCACTGCAGTAGGATTTAAATATCTGTTACACAACAACATCATGAATTTCAAAATCATCATGTAAGAGAAAGAAGCCAGGCACAAACAATGCATCCCATATCATCCAATCTATGTATGCTCTAGAAAATGCTAACTAATCTACAGTGACAGAAGGCGCCATGGTTGCCCAGGGCTAGGGGATGAGGGGTCTTTGCAGGGTGATGGGAATGTTCTGTATCTGGATGTGGGGCAGTGGTTTCACAGGTG
The DNA here is from genome assembly GCA_963574635.1 of Cheracebus regulus. Taxonomy (NCBI): domain Eukaryota; kingdom Metazoa; phylum Chordata; class Mammalia; order Primates; family Pitheciidae; genus Cheracebus; species Cheracebus regulus. The sequence continues at coordinate 84,486 of CAUYQU010042918.1, read as the reverse complement.
AGTGCATGTGTCAGCACTCATCAAACTACACACTTGAACCGCATACAGCTCATTGCTCAGAAACGTTCACAAATGTGATTTTTAAAATCTCTGTGCTAGCCTCACCACAACCCTTTTTGGTCTGGAAAGATCTTGATCTTCTCTTTTATAAAGCATCTAAAAGTTCAGTATCCCACAAGTGATTAAAGAAACTGATTATTATGAGCTGAGCTTGATTCCCAGGCAGAGAGGGTAACTGATGGACGTCCAAGTATCTATACGGTGTTCAGAGCACAGGACACACTTGCAGTGTGTGCTGGCTGCTCCCTGCTGCCAAGGTGACCGACCAATCCACTTTTCAAGCCTAAGGAACGCCGATGGTACTGATTCCCCAAACCACACACAACCTGTGTTATTTCTTGTTTCACATAGGTTTCCTCCGGCTCCACTCTATGCTTTTAAGGGCAAAAACAGCCTTACATTTTTTCATTATTACTAAGGTACAAAATATAGTTGTTGAATGAATGATTTTTCTCAACTCTCAAAATAAATGATTCCTTACCGAATCTTGAGAAGGACTTTATGTGCATAAATGTACTTTCCATCCACCAAAAACTTCAGGTCTGCAGTGTCGGGGTTGTCAAATTCCCTCTTCAGCGACTCAGCCACTGTAAGGTGGTCATCAGGTTCTATGAGAATAATGCAAGTGCTTCCAGAGTTAGTACAGACATAATGAACCCGCAGGCCAGGATATGGCACTGCTCTACTGTTGCTCATGAAAATACCACATCTTCAAAATAACTGAGCAATTGAGCAATGGGATTTTTCCCCTAAAGACAGATTTGCATCTCTGTAATCATTAAGGATAAGAATCCCACACGCATCTGCTTATAAATCTGGCAAAATAACAAGAAAAAGTCCCAAGCCATATCACTAATTTTGAATGAAATTTTAGAACGTTTGAGTAAATATGCTAGCTAAAAGTAAAAGACACAGTTTCTTGGTAAATTTAAAAGGAGTAAAATAAGGGCAGGGCACAGTGGCTCACACCTGTGATCCCAACACTTTGCGGGGTGGAGACAGAAAGATGGCTTGAGGCCCATAGTTCAAGACCAGCCTGGGCAGCACAGTGAGACCCCACCTCCACAGAAAGTTTCTTTAAATTACCCAGGCATGGTAGTGGGTATCTGTAGTCCCAGCCACGCAACAGGCTAAGGCAAAAGGATCACTTGAATCCAGGGGCTCAACGGTATAGTGAGCTATGATTATACCACTGCACTCCAGCCTGGGCAGCAGAGCAAGACCTCATCTTTCCCTCTTAAAGAAAAAAAACAGTCTAATAAAATTACTTTTAATCTAGTATTGGTGTTGGTTTCTGATGTTTTTAAGAAAATAAAATTTGTTCTCTTTTGCAGAAACCCATCAGAGAGAATAAATTATGATAGTGCACCTAACAAAATCCTCACTATCAAAGTAAAAGCCCTGAGTTCTTTTTCAGATTTTCGGGCCATCCCCCAAATGGACAGTGACCAGCTCACCCACGGAGAGGAGGCGCCACGTGACGGCGGGAGTGGCAAAGCAGGCAAACACATCGTCGGTGCAGGATAAGTGGGTGAGGTGCGGTAGGATCACGGACTGGCCCCGGCATTGGCCCCACATGTACACGTGCCCACCCTGCGTCTTGGCCGCAGACGTATGGGTGGAGTGACAGGCTGCAATCTCGATAATCCTAAATTCACAAACACACACCACATAAGCACAGTGACCAGGGGCAGAAACAAGCTGTGTCCTCCTCCCCCAAGGTTTAACGGATGTGGTGTATCATAAAATTAAATTTACAAAAAGGGTCAGGAAAAGAAAAAAAAAACACCACATGACTCACACACCTCATCTCCGAAATTTTCAGGCACCAAACGGTTATTTACATTTAAGCCACACTTCAATGGTACTTATGACTCATGAAGATCTGTTTGTACCACCTCTAGCCAGTAGACCTATAAAAATATGAGCCATCCTGTTTTGAAATTCAAGTATAACCCAAGAGAGTAGTGTTCTCCCCACCAAAAAATGGTGGGTTTTTTCCCCCCATAATATTACTTGCTGAAGAAAATAATAAAGATGTCGGCCATCTGGACCAAGGGCCAATAAATAAATATTTCGACGAAGATTTCACTGTAAATGGATTTTTAGCATGATATGGGTTGTTAACAACTCCTACTGCACAGAGTAAATTCAGTAGTTCTCCCACACTGGACTGTGTGATCTGGAACTCAGGAGAGTTTTCTAGGATCACCATGTGATAGACTCTACTGCTTTAAGTGCGTGACGGATGGGGAGGTAGTTCTCAGAACATTTTTTTTGTCTTTGAGACAGAGGAATCCCGCCCTGTCATCCAGGCTGGAGTGCAATGGCATGATCTTGGCTCACTGCAACCTCTGCCTCCAGGGCTCAAGCAATCCTCCTACCTCAGCCTCCATAGTAGCTGGGACTACAGGTGCAAGACATCACACCTGGTTCATTTTTGTGTTTTTTGTAGAGAAGTTTTCGCCATGTTGTCCAGGTTGGTCTTGAACTCCTGAACTCAAGTGATCTGCCCATCTTGGCCTCCCAAAGTGCTGGGATTACAGGTGTGAGCCACTAGGCCCAGCCTCAGAACACTTCTTAAAGGAAAACATTATCTTGTTAATCTGGAAGTAATTTCTTTTCCATCAGAATAAGCTACCACATGCTTAAAGAAAAATGAGAAATGCTTTTAACCCAGGGGAAGCCCCCATCTTTATTTTGCTACAGCAGACAATGGTATCAGCATTCTCAGAGACTTAGGCCCAGAACCTCAGGGTCATCTTTGACTTCTCCCTCCTCATTTACCACATCCTTCAGAATATCCAGCTAAAAAAAAACAAAGATGCTTTCTTTGTAATGTCTGCCCTCAGCCACCACTGGGGGGTCAGGCACACCCTGCATCTGGCCCCAGTCACAGCCTCCCAGGTCTCCCTTGCCTTAGACTCTCTCCTCTGCCCCAACTCACACGGTGCTCGCAAGTTAACCATCCTCCTGGAACACCGTTCTCATCAGACCTCTCACACGGGCAGTGGCTTCCCTCAGATAAAATTCTGACAAAGACATAACTCCATCCATGATTTGGCATCACCTCTGGACAGCCATCTCTCAAGTCACTTTTGTCTACACACCCTATATTCTAGCAAACAGGCTATCTCATTGCCCTTCAATGTCTTCATACACGATTGTTCAGGAATGTTCTTTCTCTCTGCCTTACAAATCCTACCCATCTTGTAAGGCCCAGTTCAAACTGCCCCGAGGTTGAGGTCTCCTCCTCACCTGAGCTCCTGCAGCCCTTCCTGTCCACACCACTCCAGCCTGACCCTATTACTGTTCCATGCATCTGTTTCATCTGTTGAGCGAGATGGCCAGTTCCTGGCAGGCCAAATCACTGGCTTAATTCTATCTAAGCATGTAACATGGTGTCTGTCTTACTGAATATAATTTGTGGGTGACTTTACTAACTGAGGAAGACTCAACAACACAGAGCAAAGGACAGCTGTGTAAGACCCCACTGACACGGGCTAGCACCTGAAGGGTATGGATGATCCTCCGCTGCCTCCTTTAGGCAGCTGCTCCCAATCCAGGAGGGAGGCGTCATCACAGAACCTGGAGCTTGTGCCGGCTCGCCTCAGAGAGTGAGACATGCATGCTGTTCTCATGTGCAGCAATTTCACTGACTTATTAGAGGATCGGTCTTAGCTCTTAAAAACCACCCACAAATACTAGAGGAAAAGAGGCTACAATGGCCACCCACAGTAGACAGCTCAGGATTTGGAGTCAAACAAACCTAGGTTGGTTGGTTTGTTTATTTATCTTATAATTTCAGCTCAAAGGAAAATAAACCCTAGGTTTGAATCCCCACTCTACCACTAGGCTGAGTGACTAGGGGAATGTCACTTAGCCCCTAGGAGCCTTGGTTTCATCACGTTGCAGGGCTGATGTGAGAATCAAATGATAAAACGTTACATGCCAACCAGCTACCATGTCTATGTGCAAATGGTTGCATGACAACAGAGGTTTCTCTACATGAGGATGACTACTCAGCATTTTAAGTGACAAAGTGGCTTTTTCAGTGATCAAGTCAGGTTAGTAAGACCTTCCCTAAAAGAGTCATTTCCTGCTATTTGCAGGGTTAGGCCAGTCCACTGGCCTAATCCAGTGCTGTGCAAAAGAACCATGCCAGATGGGGAAAATGGTTAGTAATATTTGGCTTCTCAATCAGCACATTCTTTCCAACAAATAAAGAAAATGGAAGAAAGAAACAGAATAAATTTATCCAAAGAAAAGTACATCTACTGTTACCATTGATTTTACTGGCAAGCCTCCTAAGTTACAAGCAAACGTGAGGGTAGTGACATGGTCTGTCTTCATGGCCTGGTGCTGTGGGCAGGACACGGGGATCAGAGTCAGAGGGTAGTTCTAAGGCCATGTTACTTAAACTCTTATAAACAGCTTTACCATCTTTTAAAAAAATAGGTGAGGGGGAACAGGATATGAGCAGCAATCCTCTCACAGTTTGTGGTTTCGCGTACATGAAACAAGTTCCTGGCAGAGCTGAGAAGTGAAAAAGGCTTCCTGCCGTGACTAAAAGTGTTTACCAGCTCCTTCAGGAACTGTGGGCCTGCCCTGAGGAACTCATGATTTAGCTAGAGAGAGAAGTCCAGATCTGTGACTTTGCAAATAATTCCCAAATAACATCAGTGTGGCCCTGACTACAAGTACTCCGGTGAGTAAGGAAAAATACCTGGGGGCTTCTCAGGGAATATTTCCAAGTAAAAGGGAGTAACTGGGCCATGAATGCTTTGGATTGGCTGGAGCCCTGGAATAAGAGCCTATGAGGCAGAAAGAAATGCAGGAGCTAACGCGCAGGTAGCGCTGGAAACAGCAGGATGGCAGAGAGTGGCATCATACGAGGCCTGACAGTGACGGAGGCCAACGCTGGGATCAGAGGGCAACGAGGCTTGCCAGGAACAGTGGCATCAGCTTTAATACAGAGCCAAAGAGTTCTGATATGATCTGACGGGATAGGCAAATGGGAAACAGCTTTGTAAACAGGGCCATGAGGTGAGGAAATGGTATTCTCAGAAAGAATGACCTGGCCACAGTGTGCAAGACAGGCTGCAAGGGAGAGAAAGAACAGTCTGGAAGGCTGGCCAGGGAGGCCAACGCAAGCTAGGCTGCCAAGGAGTAATGAGGGTGGCCCGGATGTCAACGCAGAGGAGGGAGATGAGTGGAAGGTGGCCCCAAGGATGAGTCTAAGAAAACCCCTGGCTGGCAGTGCTGAGGGAGGCTGAGGCCACGCTGGTCAGGTGGCGGGTGTGGGGGCCAATGTTCGGATAGCTGAGCCACTAATAAAAGGAAAAAATACCTTTCTGTTTTAACCACCTCCATTGTAAAGCCATCTGGTATTCTCAGGGAGCAGGGGAGGTGAGGGCAGCCCAACGAGCAACGCTGAAATAAGCATTCATGAACTGCTCTTCCTTTCTTCAGATATCAGCACTTCTGCAGTGACCTACTAGGCAAAGACTTCTACATTTTTTGAATCGTTTCTGTGTACTTTGGGGTAACGTTCTATGAAAAATGTCAGTGACTGAAGCATCACAACATCCTTCACTGATATCCCCAACGTCAGAAAAGCCAAATCATGCAGTTCCTATGTTCCCCTCTGAGATAGTTGTTATTCGTTGTTAGCGTCCATGAAACGGGGTAGCCTCTGCCCCTAGAGCAGCTGGTGACCTGAAGCGGGAGACTACTTCCTAGAGAAGGGCTGGGACAGAACCAAAGGGTGGGTCAGGGAAGGCCGTGTGATGCTGGCCATCCCCGGGCGTGGCCTTGTGACATTTACCTGGCACACCCAGCTCCACATGGGAAGTCAGGGGTGGGGTACAGGCTTGGCTGGCTACAGTAGCTGCTACAGGAATGAGAGTGGAGAAAGTTTAGAGGAAACCTTCAGGTCTAGGCTTGCAACCCAAGCAACCACTTAGGAACCCTGCCATTACCTAAGGTCATCAGTTTTTAAACTGGACTTATACCAAGCAGCAAAGGTTGACCTTCCAATTTTCCAGTCAGACATGCAACAGACAATGACTATCAACTGAGATAACCTTTAACTGTTGGGATGTCTGGCATATTTCATACTTTATTTTGTAGCCAATCTTAGTGGGGAAAAAAAATCACTACATGTTGGTAATAAACAGGTTTTGTGTCACCTCAAGGGAATAATCCGCAACAACCACTGAGCTTACTGGCTATGAAGTACTAGAAATGAGAAAGCAGAGGCTGGGTGCGGTGGCTCATGCTTGTAATCCCAGCACTTTGGGAGACCCAGGTGGGTGCATCACAAGTTCAGGAGTTCAAGACCAGCCTGGCCAACATGGAGAGACCCCATCTTTACTAAAAAAAAAAAAATTAGCTGAGCATGGTGGCACATGCCTGTAATCCCAGCTATTCGGGAGGCTGAGGCAGGAGAATCACTTGAACCCAGGGGGCAGAGGTTGCGGTGAGCCAAAATTGCACCATTGCACTTCAGCCAGGGTGACAAGAATGAAACTCCACCTCAAAAAAAGAAAAGAAAAGAAAGAGAGTGAGAAAAAATAGAAATCAGAAAACCTGGAGGAGGGGCGAAAGGTCGTCTGTGAGGGAGAAGAGTATTGGAGGAGAAACAACAAGGATGACAGATCCACAGCAGGGATTCCCAATCCTGGTTTTGTCAGAGCCCAAGTATTGTACTGACTACCTCAAAAGTTGAAGAATTGTCAGAAGTTAAAGGCAAAGTTAGTTTTACATCAGTTTAATTTAAAATATGCTGTTAGGGAACGCTAAGAACAAAGATGCAAATGTTGGGCAATCTACCCCAAGGAACTGAAACTTCAGAAAAATTGGGGATGACTGGGTTAGGGAGAAGACGACCATTTTAATCATTAAATTTACTTTTATGTAAACATAAATTGCTGACAAATATCAGTATTCTCCATCATAAATAAAATCTTTTTCTAGGGAAGATTTAAAAGGTTTCCCCTTGGATGGATGGTTGTTCCAGCAAAGGAAACAATGTAGACAGAGTTTTCCTTCCCACTTCTGTGAACAGGTAACTAAGAACTGAAACCCACCCCACCCACATTTAATCCAGTTCTTAATTAGTCAGGCTTTCCTGTAATGGGCCCCAGAAGAGTCAGAAGTAAGGCTCCAGGGTTCCTGAGGGATAAGTTATGACATATACTTGAGTTTCCTGTCAGTGGAAAGGGTGGAGAAGTGCAGAACAAGTCCTGGCACAGACCTGTCAGCCCCTCCCTCACAATACGCCCGTGATGGAGTGCCTGGTTGAAAATGTGTAAGTTCAGAAATGACCACTTGAAATGCAAGCATGGAAAACCGAGAAAATCAGGAACATGTCATTTAAAACATTCATCCATTTTTTTTTTTTTTTTGAGATAGAGCCTCACTCTATTGCCCAGGCTGGAGTACAGTGTCATGATCTCACTGCAACCTCCGCTTCCCAGGGTCAAGGGATTCTCCTGTCTCAGCCTCCCAAGTAGCTGGGATTACAGGCGTGCACCACCACACCTGACTAATTTTTTTATTTTTAGTAGAGATGAGGTTTCACAATGTTGGCCAGGTAGGTCTCAAACTTCTGACCTCAAGTGATCTGCCTGCCTCAGCCTTCCAAAGTGCCAAGATTAAAGGTGTGAGCATGCAGCCCATCCATAATTTTTATAGGCAAATTATAATTCAAAAATAACTGTAGTTTAAGACAAAAGCAATAGATAACTCTCAATATACAGTTAAGCAACTTGGCACTCACACAGCTTCCATTCCTATTATCTGCTTCTCTGGGGCTTTTTCTTTCTCCCACCTGATGCCCCACAATCCATCTGCCAGTGAGAACCTGAGTCAGAAGCCCTGGGAAATCATTCTGGATCAGGGACCGGCAGTGCAATGCAGCAAGTCACTGATGGGGAATGATGGCAGATTCCATGAGACCAGGGACGGATGTGCTAAAGTTCTGAGTAAGTGTGGGAGCACCATAAAAGTAATGGGCCAGGCCAGGTGCAGTGGCTCACACCTGTAATCCCAGCACTTTGGGAGGCTGAGGCAAGAGGATCGCTTGAGCCCAGGAGTCACCAGCCTAGGCAACATGGCAAAATCTTGGCCCTACAAAAAAACACAAAAATTAGCTAGGCATGGTGGCACGCTCCTGTAGCCCCAGCTATTCGGGAGGCTGAGGTGGGAGGATTGCCTGAGCTTGGGAAGTCAATACTATAGTGAGCCGTGATGGAACCACTTCAGTCTGGACAACAGGGAGACCATGTCTCAAAAAATAAAAATAAAAAAAATAACAAGCCCATACAAATCAATCGTTTTTATGTTCATGCTATCTTTATTTGATCCTTTAACTCTGTTTTTCAGTTTAAATATTAAGTATCCCTACCAACGGAGGCATTTTGTGGTTATTCAGAGCCTCTAGACTGTCACTTCTCTTCTGAGAAGCTCTAAGCCACCTTACAAGATGTGCAGATGAACAGCTGCAGGCATCTGCCTGCAGCACGCCCTGACTCCATTATTGCCCCTCCTCCCAATTCTGAAGGGGCCAGGGGTCTTATTTTAAGGTTTTTGGAGAAAAAAGTTGTATTTAACCTATAAAATTAACCTATGTTAAATTGGTTAAACTTTTAAAACATAGGTTAAAGAAAGTTAACCAAGTTCACAATACTCAAATGAAAACTGAGGCAGTTGAAAAATGACAATTTGGTTATTCATTTTCATTATTAAGTATTCCAACAAAAAATGAGAAAAGAGCTGCGTATAAGTGAATCTGTTTGTCTATATATTTCTTTTAAAATCAAATATAGTAAATATATATGCAGTAAAAATAGTAGCATTCATTTCTACAATGACTGCAACCCTGGTTTAAAAGATAATGAAACATTTTTGCTCTATACTGAGTGAAAAGGCAGCGATCTGACCAGGCTTGAGAAATTCCAAAGGCTTTCAAAAATATTAGAATAACTTGTAAACTAATTCTGCATGTGCTAATTACATAACACAACCTTGCAAACAAGTGCACAAAACTAAGTCTTAATTTCCTAACCATTTTACTCTTCCTCATAGTGACAGCTTGGGAGTTAAAGTAATGAAATAATCCTATCATCTTTTTCAACTGGCAAGTATTTTATGTAGCTAAGTGACCAGCTTTATACCCCACGCAAGGTACCTTTCCCAAGCCAGGGAAGAGTGACCTCAAATGTTACTGACGTCCCCTTAACAGTGTAAAACAGGAAAAGGAGGAGGGCAAAAGGGTGACTTGTAAGGGAGAAGAGTAACAACAGAATAGCTGTAGCAAGTTTAGTCATTGCAGTCTGCTTAGAATAGCTGTTGGAGGTATGGATGAAATATGGGTAAGTGAAAATAGCGTATTTAACATACAATCAACCTCCCCAACAATTCCAAAGCCAATTTTTAAAAAGGAATAAATACTCTTGTTAAATATTATTCTAACACTAGCAGTACATTCCCCACCATTCTCTATACGTCTAAGTCCTGTTTAATCACAAACACCAAAGACCAGTGTGGGGACTGTGAAACTGCCCATGTTACCTGTCCTTTTCCACAGTGACAGGAGTAGGATAGGACTGGTTGCTTTTATTGCCAGTGCCCAACTGCCCATAAGAATTGGCACCCCAAGAATACACTTGGCCTTCATCTGTTAATACTAATGTGTGTGCATAGCCACAGGCGACCTGGAAAGAAAAAAAAAATCCACTCAGGCCTGCAAATAGAAGTAAATATTTAGAATATAATATTTCACTGCTTCCACAAGTAGGTTAAGAATCAAACATGAAGAAAAGGAAGAGGTAGTCTACCCATAGAGGCAAGCATTAAGTTAACCAATATCCTTCCAGAACATGTGGGCCAGAACTGCAGTAACATTGCCATGAGTCCCCTGGCATGCTCTGCCCCAGTTCACTGTAGCTTCAATGCTCACAGAAATCAAGGAGTATGAGGGGAATGTAAGAAACAGACACTTGTTTTTGTTGTTGTTGTTTTGGTTTGGTTTGTTTGTTTGAGACAGTCTCTGTTACCAGGCTGGAGTGCAGTGACACAATCCTGGCTCACTGCAACCTCCGCCTCCCAGGTTCAAGCAAGTCTCCTGCCTCAGCCTCCCAAGTAGCTGGGTTACAGGCACATGCCACCACGCCCTGCTAATTTTTGTATTTTTAGTAGAGACAGGATTTCACCATGTTGACCAGAATGGTCTTGATCTCTTGACCTCATGATCTGCCCACTTGTATTTTTTAAACATTATTTTCTTTTTTGATTATAAAAGTAAAACATGTTCAATGTGAAAACTATAGAAGTACTCTGAAGATTCAAGGCTTTTTCTTCTATTTCTGTATAGACAGATATGCACCTATAGCATTATTTTTACTGACCATGTTGTATAAGCAGTTCTGTATTTTATTTACCATTACACATAGCACTTTCCCATATCGTTAAAAATTCCTTGTATAAATCATCTCCAGCATACACACTTGGCGTAATTTACCTAATCATAACTCATTATTTGATTAGTACATTACGTTATACCTACTGTTTTTTATTAAAGTTATCCTTTTTTATATGTATATGTATCTTCTTAACTAATTCTCTAAGAGACTTACAGGAACTGTTGCTTCCTCAGGGAAATTCCCTAGGAGTAAAACTACAGGTCAAAGGGTATGAAGGCTTTTAAGGCTTTTGTACACCCTGCCAAAGCTTCCTCAGGAAAGGCTGTAACAATTTATACTCCAAAAGGTATGTGACAGTGCCCTGGAACAGAAATTGTCTGAACAGCTGCAATGTAATTCAAGGAAAAAGAGATTTAACCTTTCCTTTAATGAAGACATCCAAGCAGCTAAACTTCTCATCCTGCCAAGAAATCTGTGTTTTTAATACATCAGTATCTTTGCCAGCAAAGACTTAAAAATACACGCACACAAACTGACAGTGGACGTACCCGCTGGACACGGATGCCTTGCAAAGCTGCCACTCTGCAAGGGGTTGGCTGGTTGCCACTGTTGCCAAGTCCGAGCTGCCCGTTTCCATTGTAACCCCAGACGTAGACCTGAGAGAAAATGAGACCCTCAGTCCTCTCAAGAGACAAGTGGCCACAAGTTGTCTGTTATGTGGGACAGACTACACTGGCATGAAACTTATGTGGTAAACAGGATTTTTAAACAAGATGTAAAATAACTACCTTACCTCCCCACTGTCCACTACCGCCATGCAGCACATCTGCCCACATGCTATGGTCACAACTACTTTATTCTGTAAGCAGCCAGTGACTCTTCGAGGGATTGGCTGATTAACTGTTGATCCAGATCCTACCTGCCCAGAGTTATTATAACCCCAGGCAAATACCTGTTTGAAAGGAAAGATCAATAAATGAAACACATTAATTTATAAAGTGTCTCAACTGGACACTGACATGTACTTGTGGCACCGAGTCTTTCCTTTCAAAGTGCTTCAGATCCATAAATCCTTACAACACAGGCAGAGACGTGTTTATAAAATTCATTCATATGCAATGTACATAATTTTATAAAATTAGGTTATTGGTGTTATCAACACAAACAGTAATAATTACTATTCAATAACATGTAACACAAAAATATCTACTTTCCTCAGCCATCTTTTCCAGCATTTGGGGATTTTTCTTATTGCACATAACCTCTTTACTATAGCAACAGAGAAGGAACAATACTTCCTTTTAAATTTTGCAATATGGAAGTCCTTATTAGATACAGGTAAATGTCACAACATCAACTGTGAATTGCTACAAAACTAAAGCTGAATTTGAGGGAGGTGGTTATTTTAATCAAATGAATGTATTTCTAGGACTACTACAGAAGTCTATATAATCTTATTGAAAAAACACCAATGAGCTTTATGCTGACTATTCTCACCTCTCCATCAGATGTTAGCACCAAAGAATGGTAAGACCCACAGGCCACTTCAATGACTTGTTTGTTTGACAAGTTAGTAGAGATATGACAGGGCACTAAACCATGATTAGTTGTCCCATTGCCCAGCTGGCTATAAGCATTGTGACCCCAGGTAAAGACTTCTCCTTCTGAAAATAAAAAGAAAGACAACCAGCTTTTACAACATCTACTTCATTATATGAAAATACACATAGCACAGCTTCCACAGATGAAATCTAAAAATTCAGGTACAAAAAGCTAATCAACTTCCCCATTCCACCAAAGTCATTCTACAAAAGAATCTATTTGGAAAGTATAAACTGCATTCTACCTCAAAGCAACAAGGTGAAATTTAAATGCATGCAGTTATAATAACTAGAAAATAAGTTTTTAATAAAAAGCAGAGAAAATGCTGCTAAGAGTAATAGCAAAAACATTACATTGAAAGTAAAAGATTGTAAGGCCACTTAACTCCCCTGGGTCTTAATTTCCTTATCTTTAAAATAATCACTAAGTTATTTTTAAAAATCTCTGTTATTATTTATTGTATAGCATAATACACAGAAAAGTTCATAAAATATATATATACAGTTTTATAAGTCATAAAGCATATGCCCATATACTACTGCTTATGTCAAGAAATATAACCTTGTAATCACCCCCCAAAAGGCCCTCATATATGCGTCTTGCAAACAAATTTTTAGTTTTTCCTGTTTTTGAAATTTAAATAAAAGGAATCATACAGTATGTACTCCTTTCATCTGTGTTTTCCAGCATGTTGTCTCTTTGTATTATAATCTGAATAATGTCTTCTGATCTATCTTCCAGTTTACTAATTTTACTAATTTGCTGTGTTCAAACTACTACAAAATTTGTCCACTGAATTTTCATTTTACTAATCATATTGTTCATTTGGATCTTTTTCAAATCTTCTATAATCCCTACAGATTATCTTCAAGCACTTTTTAATTTCTTCAAACAGTAAATACAGCTTATAATGGGTGTCTGATCATTCTAATGCCTGATATTTAGTAATCAGTTCTTGCTGTCTGTTGTTTCTGCTGGTTCCATTCATGGTACCTTGTTTCCTTGCAGAGCAAGCCCCTCTTACCTGCAGGAGATACATTCCAAGACCCTCAGTGGATGCTGAAACTATGGACAGTACCAAACCTGTATACATTATGTTTTTCCCTATAAATATATACTTATGATAAAGTTTAATTTGTAAGGCATAGTAAGAGATTAATAACAATAACTAATAATAAAATAGAAAAGTTATAAAATGTACTGTTCACAATGTCACAGATAGATTTGTTCTTACCATAAATCTTAACAACCTCAGCATGAAAACTCTCCATTTTTCATTTAAAGCGAGAACTGTATGGTTTCTCTTTGGCATATCCAAATTGCAAGCATCACTACTCTTGCACTTTGGGGCTATTACTAAGCAAAATAAGGGTGACTTGAGCACAAGCACTATGATGCCAAGATAGTCAATCTAGTAACTGAGACAGCTACTAAGTAACTAATGGGTGGGAGTGTCTGCAGTGGAGATGCTGGACAAAGGGATGCTTCATGTCCCAGGCAGGATGGAGTAAGATGGTGAAATATCACCCTACTAGGAATGGCACACAATTTCAAACTTATGAATTGTTTATTTTTGAAATTTTACATTTATAGTTTCAGACCATAGTCAACTGCAGGTAACTGAAACCTGGGAACGTAGAACCACGGGTAAGGGGAGACTACTGCATATCTGGTTATCTCTGACTATGTGCTGCCTATTGCCATTGAACAGTTATTTCGGGTAATTCTCTCAGGCCTAAGATAAAGGTGCCTTCCCCTACGAAGGATTTGCATTAACTTCTATCATGCCCTTAAAGCTACTGCCATCCAGTACCTCGAATATATTCAAGGCTTGAGATTTCTTGGATTGTCCAGTCTTAATGTGAATTAAACTACAAATCCATGGTTACAACCTTTTGGGGAGAAGTTTTATTTATTTTCTTTCTTTTTTCCTCCCTGCTTTGCTCAGAGCAAGGAATTTTTCTAGTCAGTCCCTTAGGAAGTGGCTGATCCCTACTACTAATGCCAACTACAGCCATCAGTCACTCTGTAGTGTAAGAATCACAGAATGCTAAGAGTTGGCGGGGAGATGTTGGAGACAAGGTCTGGTCTTTCAATTCATAGATCAGGAACCCAAAGTTCAGACAGACTTGCCAAAGTCCACAGTGAGTTTGGCAGTGTTTACTGGGCTCACAGCATTGTCATTCATACATCCAAAATGCCAGTGATTACTAGATTCCATCTGCCACATTGTCTTACGTTGGCATTCAGATACATTCATGTTTCATGGTATCCAAAGCATAGTCTATTTCACAGGAAGAGCCAGCAACTCTCACTCAATTTAAAAAAATGTTCTCAAGGGCAGCTGACTCATTTCTCAACAAATAAAGCTGAAATTCTACATGGGGTTCCTAGGTTACCTGTTGTTGCAAGGACAATATGTGGACCACTCCCATAGCTGAGGCAGGCTATTTTTTTGCCACTTAAAGAATCCAGTCTCCGAGGTTCGATGGTGCTCTGGACGTCACCTAACCCCAAACAGCCACAGCAGTTTGTGCCAAGCACAAAAATCTATGGGAAAAACCACTGTTAGTTCAAGCAGTTCTATTTCTAACAAACCTATAAATTACATCCAAACAGGAATCACCTTCCTTAAGCAAACTGCTTCTTTATATAATAAATAAAAACCTAATTCCATGCTTTTTTTTTTTAACCTCTTATTCCTTAGTTCCCCCAAAATCTTCACTTTGGCAAATCCATTTCTAAAAATGTGAGTAGCTGAATTATTTTCTTCAAAATTACCTCATCATTTACTGTAGTGTATAAAACTTCATTGCCAGCACTGCCAAAGACACAAGCCTGACGAATTAACTGCAGTTCTTCCTCAGAACAAAGGGAAAAAATTGGCCACTTTCCCACATCTAACATCTTCAAAGATGACAGAGTAGCCTGTACTGGCTGAAAAGGAAGAAATACATATATGTTGAGATAACAAATTACAAAATGAATTTTCTCTGCCCCTTCAGTTCTGTAGAAGAGGGCAGACACTGGTTTTGGGAGGAACATGCTGCATCTATTTTCAAGAGGCCTCTCGCGGCTGCAGGGATTACCTCTGCCAGCTGCTTCTGGGCAGCCCACAGCCACCGAGCACCAGAGGCCCAGATGGAACCAGGTCTCCCCTACTTACTGTCCTCAAGGACACAGGAATCATCCAAAGCTCGGCTTCTGGGAACTGAGTGTTCAGCAAATACCTTAAATATTGGCTATGTCTTAAATGTAGCTGTAGAAACTAGGCTGGTTGTAAAAGCAAGCAAGAGAGAACTGCCATGTCATCTGTTGCTAAGTCAAGAACAATGCTTGGAAAAGAACAATGCTGAAAGTGACACCAGGGAAATGGTCCAAAGTTTTAGTTCATGGGCAAACTTTACCTGACCTTCGGTTTGAGGAACTGGTGGGTTTCCTCATCCCTCATGCAAGTTTGGGGGTTGGCAGGAACAAACACCCAGAAAACATGTGTACTTGTTTGTTAAGGCAGCTGTAACAAAGTAGTGACAAGAGAAATGGCTTAAACAATAGAAATTTACTGTCTTACGGCTCTGGAAACTAGATGTCCAGACTCAAGGTATCAGCTAGCTAGCACCTTTTGAGGGCTGTGAGGAAGGGATCTCTTCCAGGCTTCGCTTCTCAGCTTGTAGATGGCCGTCTTCTCCCTCTGTCTGTTCACATCATCTCCCCCAACACCCTGCATATCTCTGCATCTAAATTTCCCCTTTTTATAAGGACACCAGTTATATTGGATTAAGGTCCACCCTAATCTTAACTATATCTGTATTGACCCCATTTCCAAATAAGTTGCACTCTGAGGTGCTGGCTGTTAAGACTTCAATACATAAATGTTGCAGGGTCACAATTAACCCCCTAACAGCATACATTAAGATCATGAGCACCTGCACTTCCATAAGAGCACATTATAAAATTGCTTGAAAAGAGTTTTTACTTATTTGCTACTTTGGAGGCATTTTTTATTGATACACTTTTCAACTTGCAAACATTTGGAAGGTTATAATAAGATATATAAACAGCCAATAATGTCTATCAAATGGCATGTCTGCTATTTCCCACATCAACAAACTTACACATGATTTAAAGCAGCAATGATTTTCTAAGGCCTCTCTTTCCCATCAGCTATTAAATCAACCTTACTGGGAATGTGTTCTGGCATACAGCTGAGTGGACTATCCACTTACCTTCTACAGATCTGAACACCTACTTGTCCTTTCCGCCTTAGGAGAGCACAAGTCAGCAACTCTGCTCTTCTCAAGTCCACACTATTAACTTAGAAGCCTCTGCTGTCCTTATTACCATGAATTTCTCTGGGGCCACCTTTATAGACTCCTGAGTACCCTTCAGGAGGACAAAGACTGAGTCACTCTCTTTCACCACCATGCCATCCATCCCTTGAATGGCACTAGCAATGCAATACATACCTTTGTGTTGGTGACATGAACAAGTAAATGTTTGAATGGCTGTGACTCACTTCTTGATTCACAGCCCTCCTTTCCATCCCATCCTCTGTAACTCCTTCACCTGGAAGCCATTCCGAAAGCTGGGCCCTGAATCCCTGCTCTCGGCTCCAGAGCTCTCCATTTCTACTTCACCTGAGCCATATCATCAAACACAACTCTGTTACTAAGTCCTCAAACTTTTAAGTTTCCTTCCAATCACAGTCAACAGTCTTAAACTTGTATCCAAAGTAAAGACTGCAGGAAGTAAAGGGAAGTTAGGATGCATGGAACAGCTGTCCCAATGGCTACTAGACCTAGAGCAGAAAATAAGCAGAGCCACCAGCTTTTTTCTTGTAAATAAAGCTTTGCTTTCAGGTTTCTCTCTTTTCTGAATAATCTTCATGGCACTGTTGAATGCTGTGACTAAAAAGAGCTCTAAAGATCATTTTATAGATAAGAAACCCGAAGAAAGCCCAGAGAGGCACTGCAGTGGGTTGAATGGCTTCCCCTCCAAGTCCAGATCCACCTAGAACCTCAGAACGTGACTTTGTTTGGAAATAGGGTCTTTGCAGATGCAATGAGTTAAGATGGAGTCACAGTGGATTAGAGTGGGCCCTAAGTCTAATAACTAATGTCTTTATAAGAAGACAAGAGGGCACACAGTGACACACAGGGAAGAAGGTCAGGTGACAAGAGACAGGGACTGCAGTGATGCATCTAGAAGTCAAGGAGCAGCTAGGATTACTGAGGGCCACCACCAGAAGCTGCGAAGATTCTTCCTGAAAGACATCGAGGGGGCACTGCCCTGATGATGCATTGAGTTCAGACTTCTAGCCTCCAGAACTGTGAGAAAAGACATTTCGGTTGCTTGAATTGCAGTCATCTGTTACAGCAGCCCAAAGAAACCAATAGAGAGGCTAAGAAGCTTGTCCCTGCTAATAGCATCACCCTGTGAGTTAGTGGCAGAGCCTGAACCAGGGCCAAGCTGTCCCGATGCCAAATCCAGTCACGTTCCCTCCCATGCCACTTGGATCATAAGACCTTGCCCTAAGAAGGACACTTTCTGTTATCTTTTGGGCAGCACCAACAGTTGGTTCTCCCATTCACTTTTGAAAAAGTGCTTACTA
This sequence comes from Cheracebus regulus, assembly GCA_963574635.1. Taxonomy (NCBI): domain Eukaryota; kingdom Metazoa; phylum Chordata; class Mammalia; order Primates; family Pitheciidae; genus Cheracebus; species Cheracebus regulus. The sequence goes on along the minus strand of CAUYQU010042918.1, from coordinate 66,786 downwards.
TTTCTGCATTTACTTTAGATATCAGAGTACTTTGCAAAAAAATTTTAGAGGTAGGAAAATTCACAGGCATTTCCTTCAGGACAACCTTAATTTGGAATTTGGAATTAAAAAAAAAAATCTCACATATATAAGAGGTTATAGTTATATGCAAGTGTCAAACTATGTCCCTATTTTTATTATATATATTTTTTAGGAATACACAGTGTTCTATGGTGATGCTACATTAATCTAGGAATCCAAGAATCTTTATTTAAAATGTTTATTTCTTCTCTGTGATACTTGGTTTACTGAAAAAAGAGCTTGCCCAAGGCCATGATAGAGCTAAGAAAGGACGTTTGTTATGTTTGTTTTTAGTCAAGGTTTAAATTGCCCCACCACTCAATATCATGCAGAAATCTTATTTTCTATGAGGTCTTCATTTTTAATTTTTTTCCTATTTTAAGTCTGTAAATTTCCAAAAGAACAAGGTTTAGGAAGTGGAAGTGGAAGAAGTATTTAACATAGATGTATTTAATCTAGTTAATAATTGTTATATATTATTTATGATCTTCACAACAATTGTAGGACATAGATATTATTATCCTCGTGTTACTTGTGGGGAAATTGGGGCACAGGGAAACTAAGTCGTCTTCCAAGATCACTAGCTTCTCAGTGGGTGAGCCACATTAAAGCCCAGAGTTCTTTCTACATATCATCTGATTGCTGAGTAAAAGGTTTGCATAAACTGTCATACTGCTGGTAGACCTAGTGTTTGCTTGCATTTGCAGCGCTTTGGCTACTCTCAGAGTCCTTAAGGAACAGGGCAATAATACCTACTGTGGGTTGTCTTCCATAAACAGCACAGATGGAAAGATACAATGACTGACTGCTGTTTCATTTTCCCCTTACAATTAGATTTTTATATTTCATCCTGCCCTGCTATAAAATCAAGTGGTTTTCTGGATGTCTAGAATCAGGCTGTAAATTCCAGCCAGCTCTTAAACACCTGATTACAAATGATTAGTTGTAGGTTTTCTTCCCGGCCCACCTGTATAAAAACCTATGGTACCCAGCCCATAACTCTACTGGCTACTGAGATTCCAATGTATGTGTTTTCTTTAATGAAACCTACAGTCTGTAAGTTTTATGAAATGCTGCTACCAGTCAAGAGAATGTGGGATCTGATAGTATCATTGACTAAGGTACAAAAATAAGACATGGCCATTCCCTTCAAGGAGGTCACAATTTAATGGAAAACAAATAATTACAATATAACCTAAGTATAACAGGGATGTGAATACACTGCTTTTAAATCTCAGGCAGAAGGTTGCCTATTGGAGGTTAGTCACCAAAGACTCAATTTTTAAGTTTGTTGGGGTAACTATTGCATAGAGAACTGATGACTACATTTATAAAATGCATGTATTTGCATTTTTTGAAGTACATATTTAATATAGGCTGAGCATCCCTAATTCAAAAATCTAAATCCAAAACCCAAAACTTTTTGAGTACCAATATGATGCTCAAAGGTCCTGCTCAAAGGAAATGTTCATTGGAGCATTTCAGATTTCAGATTTTCAGGTTAGGGGTACTCAACTGGTAAGTATAATACAAGTATTCCAAAATCCCCAAAAAATAAGAAATCCAAGCACTTCTGGTCCCAAGCATTTTGGATGAGGAATGCTAAACCTGTATCAGTCTCAAGGAATTACAGCATCTTTGTCCACAGAAGCAATATATATTCTTCTGTCCAGCACACTCATGAGACAATGTAGGATTCACACAATAGTCCCCTGTAAGAGCCTCAGTCTATCTGCAGCCATTCTGCATGACAGCAGCTGTCTCTGCAGAAGGACCCAATCAACTCTACGCCTAACTGTCAAGTAGAAAACTGGCTGAGCAAGAGCTAGGTGTGGACAAGAGGAAAATCTGTATGGGGAAAAAAACACTACTAAGGAATGACAGTATGGCAGTATGCCTCATCAAGATGGTGTCCCTAGAATTCAGTCCTGGTTTGGCACAAGTAACCCTCCTTACTGCAAATAACACAACCACAGGAGATAATTAACCCAGGCCAGTTTTCTTCCACTACTTTTCTGGCATCTAGTCCACCTCCCCTTCCTTCAAGTCCTGGTGTCTGTTTGAGAAATGCCAAGTTGTGAAATTTTAATATTAACTCAAGGAAAACATAATTAAGGAAATATATCTGCCATAAAAGTAGAGACCAAATTGCACCTTATTATTCCTTTGAGTGTGTGATACTTGTATAACTATGCTTCTCCAGCAGTATGAATAATGGAGTGTCTAACCATACTTCACTTAATTACAGACAACTATCAAGTCGTTGCAATTCAATTTAAAATACAGCATATTTAAAGAGAATCAGAAATACATGCTAGGCATACCTAGCAAAAAAGATTTAAGAAAAAATGCCAACACCTCACCTTTTGAATATTTCCTAGCATTGTAACACTTTGTATATATTCATTATATATTGTATTCATTATGTTATATACATTCATTCATTATATCACTTTGTATATATATTTGTATATGTTCAATCACTATGTAGTAATAATACAGTAATTTCATTGCTGATTCTGTGAATCTATTCTTTATTTTATGAAACCTGTTCCCAGGAAAAATTAGGAATTTTTCTTTTAACATTTCGGAAGACTCTTGAGTTCTATACATTACTTTTCAAAAGCACTTTTGGACTTTCCTATAAGGGTTCACAAATGAACACTTAAGTCTGCACATGGTAATGCTATGGTTTAGTTTCTAAAGGTTTGCCACCTTTGCACACTATGCTAGCTTTGCATAATTATTTATAGTTTTATTGAATTTTGACCTGATTTTATTAAATAAGTATGGGAAACAGACAAAAGTTAATAATGACAGTTAATATTAAGCTGTTAATAGCAATGAGCAGATATTCTGTAAACTGATCAAAATATCTCAAGATGGAAATCAACATGCATGCAGGAAGATGTGAGGATTTTAACATCAACTGGACACTGAGTGGACTTAAGCTGGTTGACTGTCATGTTCAGATGTGATGAAGAAATTAAAGAATGTCTATGATGAATTGAGAGCATATCATCTAAGATTAGGCAGTTTATAATTTTTTAAATCTCTGGGAATGGGATAAACACTGTTCAATTTATAACTTCTTGCAGGCCAGCACTGTCTGAAAGTAGAGGATGGCCTTCGTGCCTCATCTGTCACTGTCACCATCTCTGGGAGCCCTTTCTCTGCCCTTCAGGTATATTGGTTCCCTGCTGACCCCTTCAGCATTCCCCATACCCACAACAATTATCTGTTGGCCTCTCAGTGATGACACTGTGAGCCCCTCAAAGATAGATATTATGTCATTGATCTTCCTGTCGGGTGACCAATAGATGCTTCATGAAGTATATTTCATGTGACAGAACACACATGCTCCAAGGGCATGATTTTTTCTAACCTTGCCACTGTCTCCACAGAAAAGAGGAAGCTCTTCTTCCATTTGGACTCAGTCCTGGGCAGTCCCTGAGGAAAAAGTATGTGGTAAAATCAGGATCCCTTAGGCTCGATGGAACTAGGCAGGTTAAAATTATTTTACTTCTAACTAACAGAGAAAATAAGCTAAGCTCAAATGTTGTGAAAGGAAGATAAAGGAATTAAATTTTAGGCATGGGAATGAACAGCTATAAAACACCAAAAATGTTTGGACTATTCTAGAACTACCGGATGGCCTCTCACGGGAATCTTCCTGCTGAGGTCTAAAAAAGTAGTCTCAAAATATACGTGGGTCCTTAACTCTATAAAGGAAATGACTAGAAAATTTTCATTTCAGAGCTGACTTCCTGTGATAAAGAAAAATAAATTTTAGACCTTGGTCAACTTTTCTCTGAGATAGGAAAGTTCCAAATCACTGAGATGAGCAGACATCAATTCTCAGCTCCACAGAAGAATATATGATTTGCTAAGCTAGAAAAGAAAAAGGAGAAATGAATGAAAATGATGAAAAAGATGAATGAACGTGGCTTTGCCATTCCAGATTTAATGAAAAATCTGAAACAACAGCTGTCAAATATGTAGCAATACATTGATTGTCCTTGCCTTAATCACCATCCCCACATCACCTACTTTCTACCAGGTAGAAGTGACAGCAGGAGCAGCCCTAGCAGAAGCTATGCAATATGTCTGGACTGTGGTTGAATCATTATGTAGTTAACTATTTCATCACTAAAAATAAATAAACATAAAATAGTTTCTGTCCTCCAAAAAGCAATTTAATAAGGCTGTATTTAATGATGTTGCTTTTTCTAATTTACGAGGTGGGGTCCTATTTACTTAAACACAATCTATATTTCAGGTACTAACATCAGGACATTTTATCTGATATTTTCTACAGTAGAGTGAGAACCTCATAATAGACAGATAAAAACAATAATCAAAATATGGCGATGTCTAAATGGTGTTCCTTATTAATGTTTTATATGCCCTTGAGTATATCAGTAATTTTTTTTCCTCAGCTACAAAAAGATCTCTCAGAATATAAGGAATCAGAATTTATTCAGAATTATTATGACTCAAGATTATGAAAATTAATAGCAAATCATTACTTTCTAATGTTTGGAAACAAGTAAAAAAAGACATACTTGTTTTTAAGAAGATCACTTAGAAGTTTCTAACTTAAAAATTTATAAAACTTGATCTGATTTACAATATGGAAACATTTTGACATTTTAATTAATATTTGCTACATATTATCTATGGCATTTTAGCAGATCTGTTAAAATCCTAATTTCCTCTAAGACCCAGCATGACTGCCACTGAGATTTACATCAATGTGGATCCTGATTCCCCAAATGGGCTGAGACCTCTTCTCTGCATTTCCACAGCACTTTTTTTGCTTTGCTTTTAACTACATTAATGGCACTGTTCATATTGTACCTCATATGACAGTTATTCTTTTATGGTGTATCTTCTCTATTAATTTGTAAGCTCTTCAGAAGGGCAGACAATGATTCCTTCATTGCTATAACCCACAGCTCATAGCTCAGAGTAAAACACAAATTTATAGAAAGCATCCTTAAAACCCAGCTTTTTGTATACTGGAACTGAGTTGTACCAAAGATCCCTTTCTTTCTGCCTCATCCTACCAAGAAACAACTTTTCTATATTTTCCCCAAGTTTACTGGAATAAAAAAATAAAAAGAAGGGAGAATAAAAAGGGAAAGAAAAGAAAGGAAAAGGGACCAAGTAGAGATGTGACTGCCCCTCACTGCGCTACTCCAGGCCCTTTCATTCCTAGCCGAAGGGAAATCCTGCTAATGTGCTAAAATCATGAAAAAGTGATCCTGCGCTTTTGAGTAGGAAAAAAAACCCTCTTTTCACTGTCTTTGATCAATTTCAAGTATAATTAAACTCTTTAAAATTAGAATGGTGGGAAAACAGGCCATTCTGTTTATCTGACATCAGGTTAAGATATAATTGCACGTATGTCATGGAAATTACCACATTCAAAGAAATGATGTGCAGGATTCAATTTGGATGAAATATAAGATTAACATAATTTCATATTTGTCGATCAGAAAGTCCTTCAATATTTAAAAACAAATCAGGATTAATTACTATTGTATAATACTATTAAAAAGTGCTTTGAATTTTTTAGCATTGTGAGAGATGGTTGGCTTTTTTTACATTATTTCAATGTGATGCATACATAATAGAGAAAAACAGTATCCCCAATTTGCATGTATAGTTTGCGCAATGCATGTAGAGATTACCTTACCCTGTTATCCATGTGATTTCACCAGGCTAATAACAATATATTGACATATATACTTAAAATAACAATTCACAATATACATACAGAAAGCCATATCCATGATGTGATAAAATGTATTCTAAATAACAACAGCAATAATATAACAGTAAAAGTAAAATTACTCTGTGCCAGGCACTAAGTGCCTCACCTTATCACATTCAATCTTCATAATATCCAAATGAAACGAGTTAATCATTGCCTCCATTTTATTCACATATTTCAGTAACATGACCAACAGTCACCAATCGATCAGTGTCAGAGCCAGTATTTGAACCAGGACTGTTCAAAAGCCCTTGTTTTTGGACCCTCCACTGTATTTCAGGGAGAGATACTTTAAGTTTTTCTTCTGCACATTCCAAATAGTTTTATGTTATACTGACTGGCTGGAAGCATTCCCTCCAAAAAACTTATGTACCTGATTGTTTTAAATTTCTGGAGCCCAGTATTCAGTCATCTTTAATCCTGTTCCTTTTAGATCCTTGTAAAGTTGTCTTCTAGAGCAAAGTTAATGTGACTGGAAATATAAATACATAAATTCTATTAGAAAAAAACAGAGAAGGAAAAGAACATACTATCTTGCAAATTTAACAATCCATTCTGTATCTGAGAAAAATACAGTTTAAAAATTGTATCCATACTATCTACTATTAAAAAGTCAGCAGCAGAGATGCTCTATCATACAAATATGAAAGTTATAAAATGTAACTTTTGAATATCATACTTTATAAGCTTCAGGAGAGGGTTTCAACAATTTGGACACTGAAACATATGAAAAACGCACAGTAAGGAGAATTTAATCTATAGTATTTCCACATAGAAAATAAAAGAGAACCCATGTGGAAATGGAAAACAAAAAAAGCAAAACTTTCAAACTTTTAGAAGTATAGAAATATCTTTATGGCCTCAGAGCAGTTAAAGATTTCATAAGACAGGAAAGCAAAAACCACAAAGAAAAGAGCAGTAAATCTGAACAAATGGAAAAATATGCTACAGAAAGGGGGAAGATATTTGTAACTTACATAATGGACAGCTTGGAAAAGATTCATATACAAAATATATAAAGAATGCCTACAAATCAGTAAGAACAAAACAACAAAATTCAGAAGTGGGCAAAGGATACACGCAAGTCACAGAATAAATTAATAAACATATTAAAAGATAATCAAGTTCATCATGTTATTTATCACAGAAACACAACCACAATGAGATAGATCTCTCCTTTCAAACCAGCAAAAGTTAAAGGGGGACAATGCCTAGTGCTGGCGAGCAGGTAGACGAGAAGGTACACTCACATATATTGCTAGAAAGAATGTAAATTGGTATAATCACTTTAAAGAACAAACAATTCAACGGTATTTAGACCACAGCAGTCTTTCCATCTTTTTTGATATGTATACATAACTGAAACAAAAATTTCACAAAATAATTCTTACTCCTCCTACATGAGATATTTGATGTTTTTTTCCTTTGTGCTATTTTATTCTACCCTACCCTATCCTATTTTATCCTATTCAATTTCATTTTAAAAGAAAATGCTGACCTCAGCTCACTAAAATAATTTCCAGATCACTAACATGTCATGCAATTGTAGCAACACTGCTCTAGATGAACTCTAGAGTATACATACAAATGTTCCCAATAGCAAAAAGCGAGAAAGAGCAAAGAAAATTGATCAACTGAACCAATAAACTGTGGCATATGCACACTAGGTAGTTATTAAAATAAATTATCTAGAATCAAAACAGGTAAATCTACAAAACAATGTTGACCAAAATCACTAAGTCACAAAATGACACATATAGTATACTGTTTGATAAAATTTTAAAACATGCAGAAGACAATACTATTTTAATGTGTTATGGATACCAACATATGCATGGTTAGACTTTGATGGGAATTGTTTTTCATGGGAAAGTTTTGGTGGAGGGAATACCAAAGATAAAAAGTCCCATGTAACTCCATCAGTGAATTGGTATGCTATGGCTTTTCTATCTAACAAGATGGTTTTCAAGATTAAGACTAAATTAATAATCTTAGGATGGAGGGCTGAAAGTTACCCAATGTTAAAGAAAATAAACTCTTAAAGTGAGAACTCTATCATTCTAATTTTGCCTTTACCAAAGATACAAAAATTCAATAAACATTTGGTAATGACAACTTATAAAGCATAATTTCTTTAGCCATCTATAAAATAAAATTGAATCAATACCTTAGGAAAGCCAGATATGGTGGCTCACACCTATAATCCCAGCACTTTGAGGATCGCTTGAGGCCCCCAAGAGTTTGAGACTAGTCTGGGCAACATAGAAAGACCCGTCTCTACAAGAAACTTAAAAATTAGTTACATGTGGCAGTACACATCTGTAGTCCCAGCTACTCGGAAGGCTAAGATTGGTGGATCACTTGAGCCCAGGATGTTCACACTGCAGTGAACCATGATCACACCATTGCCCTCATCCAGGGTAACAAACACCTTATCTCAAAAAATAAAAAATAAATAAATAATTTTTTAAATGAGCTATGATCACATCACTGCATATTAGCCTAAGGAACAGAGCAAGACTCTTTTTCTAAAAAAATAAAAATTAAATAAAAAATTTAAATATATATATAAATAAAAATAGGCCGAGTGCGGTGGCTCATGCCTGTAATCCCAGCACTTTGGGAGGCGGAGGCGGAAGGATCAATTGAGGTCAGGAATCTGAAACCAGCCTGGCCAACATGGTGAAACCTTGTCTCTACTAAAAATACAAAAATTAGCTGGGGTAGGGGCATGTGCCTGCAGTCCCAGCTACTTGGGAGGGTGAGGCAGGAGAACTGCTTGAACCCGGGAGGAGGAAGAGGTTACAGTGATCCAAGATCACACCACAGCACTCCAGCCTGGGTGACAGAGTGAGACTCCATCTCAAAAAATAATAATAATAAATCGATTTTTTAAAATAGGATGATTAAGTAACATATCCCATGAGCAGTATTTATACTACTATATCTGTAAGGAAAATCCACAACAGAAAAAAAAAGTTTTAATATCAATGTATTAAAATGGCAAAAATGTTCTTTCTACTTATGGTCTAAATCTGCTTACAAATGTCCCCCTTTTCTGCATAGGAAGGTAATGTTTCTTGCAGAGCTCAGGTAGAAGCTGGCAACAGTACTGGGAAGATTTTCTTCATAGTGACAGTGTTACAGCATAAGATCATCTCATATGATCTTACTATGGGATGACAGTAAGATCATCTTACTATCTTACTATGTGTTACTTTATTAGTTTTTCCCTTGTATGTTTGTTTGGGATATATGACTTGGCTCATATATACAGATATGATATATAGTTATTCATATTAAAAGGTGCTTTGTTCTTTGTAAAAGTCTCTTACGCATTTCCTCATTTTATTAAAATGTAATCTAAGACCGTTTTCACAGACTCTTACTGTACTGATATTTGCCTTGCAATATAAATAGAAAATGGAACAATAAGTACCTTCTCCAGCAGAAGTACCTGCCACTGACCTGTGTCTTTAAAGCTTCCAAACTGAACACTCAGGGGCCAGTATTTCAAGTCTGTACAAAAGTAATTTTGCAAAGCCAAATATATATCAAGTAAGGTAATCTGTCACATGACACTTCCTATTTCAGCTGTTTTCTTAATTTTACAGTTCAATAATTTATTTGCAAAGTATCCCTGTTTGGGACAAATAACTACTTATTTCTATATATTCTATGTTGAGAGTTTTCTCTCCACTCTGAAAAACTACACAGTTGAAGACTACTGAATAAGAGGACACTCTTTTGATAATGTGATAAACACATTCATTTCTAATCCTTACATAAAGTCAAATAATTCATTTCCCTGTACAAAACATATAATAGGCAGTCTGTACATATTATTTTTGGTAATCAGTATTAATCAGTGTATCTGCTACACAATGTGTCATATTACTTCATAATACCTCTGACCTAAAAAATGAGTTAAGCTGATTATAGGACGTAGGTTCATTTGCCTAATTCATTCAACAAATATTAATTCAGTGCCTGCAGTAGGCACTGAAAGGAAAGCAAATACATGACAGAAAACAGAATAACATAGAGCAAAAGAATATCCAGCTCTTAGGGGCTTGTGTCCATATTACCCCAACCCAATGGTAGGTTTTGAGTGCTGATAGTTTGCAGTTAATCAGGGGCTTCTAAATGCTAATAATTCTTCTTTAGAAGTGATTCCAGAAGAAGAGGTGAAAAAAATAGTAATTCCTGCAGAGAAGTCCCAGTGTCACATATTTTAAAATTCAGCTTGATAATAAGAGATCAACTCTGAAGCTATGCTCAAGGAACAAATTAACAATATTTTTTTTAGAATTATCTGAATATAGAACTCTATGCTTAAAATTCTCCCATCTGGGTGGGTAACACATTTGATGATGCTTTTATAATCAAAGAAACAGGAAATTAAGTAATATCGATGTCTTTTAGAGGACCAGCACACAGTTTACAGCATCAGTATGTTAATGAGCTACGGACCACATAAATTTCAATAGGATAATGATCGTTCCCAAGTATATGCTTAGCCGAATCATTAGATAGTATCTTTAATAGCTTTTTAAGTGTCATCTTCAAGTTATAAATAATATACATATACAATAAAACATAATCCCAATTGTCACTTGCAAAAAACGATAATGTTAGCTGTAATGTTAGCTCCACTTGAATGAGCTGTCTAAAATAAATGATAACTAACAGTAAAATACCTACATGACTGCTAATCACAATGGAACAATTATAAACAGGATGGACAAAACTAAAGAACTAAAAGCACAACTAAAACTAGCACAAGACCTCAAAGGAAATGGTATTGCCATATGTTCATGAAAAACAAAAAACTGTTGTGTAGAATACAGAAACACTGTTGCTATTTTAATTATTTGTTTTTTTAAAAAGATTTCCAAATTTTAACAAGAGTGACGAGTCAGCTCTTCAGTACAAAGCAAAGCAGTATTTAATTGAAAAGATTACTGAGCTTGCCAACTTCAGTCTTTTCAGCCACACACAGCAAAAGTGTCATTTTCAAATATGAAAAATAACATAAATTATACAAATATTTTTATGTTGTTATATTAAACTAACGTGAGTTGAGACTTGAGATCTCATTTGTAAATCCATTTTAAATTTAGATCCTTGCAGATTTAATCCAATTTTTCAAAAAATCTTAACATGCCTGTTAAAGAGATCCTAAATGTTAAAGATCTTTGACCCAGCACACATACTCCTTCAACATGGCAGGCCCTCTTGGCCTTGGCTCATTTCCACTTGAGACTGGTTTTGTTCAGTATTATATACATGCATACATGCAGCATAAGACAGGACTTATTATAATGCAGTCAAAATTTATATTTTATTCACATCTATCACCTGCTGATACTTTAGCCCAAAACATCTTGCATAGGGAGATATACATAACAAATATTAGCTCAGGTCAATTAGCAAGGCTGAAGACATAAAAGAAACCCACTCTAATGTCAGATTAAATCTAAAAAATTATTATGGTTTAAGTTTCCTGAAAACCCTCACGTTGTTAGAATGCAATCACCATGTGAACTGGACACATGTTCCTTCCAGACAATGAAAGCTAGAAGTATCATCTCAGACTTCCATTGATGGACATTATAAATATCCCTTACTGGGAGGCAAACTATTCACTCCTTTGAAGTAAAATCTCCATGTGGACCTCTCTCTCTCTCTTTTTTTTTTGAGATGGAGTCTCGCTCTCTTGCTCTGTTGCCCAGGCTGGAGTGCAGTGGCACCACCTTGGCTCACTACAACCTCTGCTTCCTGGGTTTAAGCAATCGTCTGCCTCAGCCTCCCGAGCAGCTGGGATTACAGGGGCCCACCACCATGCCTGGCTAATTATTTTGTATTTTTAGTAGAGACGGGGTTTCACCATCTTGGCCAGGCTAGGGTCTTGAACTCCTGACCTCATGATCCACTCGCCTTGGCTTCCCAAAGTGCTGGAATCACAGGCATGAGCCACTGTGCCTGGCCATACCTCTCTTTTATTCTTTAACAAGTGTCCTTAATGTCACTCTGTAACCCCAATAATTCCTGGTCTCACATCTCTGTTTTCCTGGACAATTTTAATCTGTAGCAATATTTATTTATCTATTTATGAGATGGGGTCTTATTCTATTGCCCAGGCTGGAGTGCAGTGGTGCGATAACGGCGCACTGCAGCCTCAACCTTCCCGGGTCAAATGATCCTTTCACATTAGCCTCCCAAGTAGCTGAAACTACAGGTGTATGCTACTATGCCTTGCTAATTTTTTTTTTTTCATTTGTTTTACTGTAGAGACAGAGTTCTGCCATGTTGCCCAGGTTAGTCTTTAACTTCTGGGCTCAAGAAAATTTGACTGCCTCCATCTCTCAAAGTGCTGGGATTACAGGTGAGCCACTGAGCCTGGCCTGATCCAACTAAACCTCAACAGTAGCAGTATCTTGGGGCATTTAAATTTCACTTTAACTAACTGATAAAACCAAACTTGAATATGACAATTTCGTAGGAGATAAGCAAATTCCATGGATTCCTTACATTTATGGTCCTTTCTGGGTTCATCAAGCAGACCCTCACCCCAGGGCTTCTGCATTTGATATTTCCAGTATGCTCAGCACTCACTTTCCCACTTCTTCCACATCTCCATGGCACAGGACTTCATTTAAGTCTTGAAACAATTGCCATCATTTCAGATGAGGTGACTACCTCATCTAAAGTGGCTGGCTCTCCAAATTCCTTGGATCACAAGGTCAGGAGTTCAAGACCAGCCTGGCCAAGACGGTGAAACCCCGTCTTTACTCAAAATGCAATATAACTATAGATTAATAGTATTTTGGTGTTTGAACAGAGTTTTTGTAATCTATGTAAGTAAAGGACACGAGGGGAAACATATTTTACTTTCTAAAATTACTCTTCTCCATCATCCTTTTTCTCTAAGCCTCCTTTAATTATGGATTGAAATTTAGTTAGGTTTATCTGCTTCATTCAGAAATCTCTAAGAGAGGTCACTTAATACCTTATAGCATAACATTACACCAGGTGATTTAAGCTCCTCTACCACACAGTTTCAAATACAGAAAAGCAATGACCATTCTTAGAAAAGATCTTCACTAGTCATCCACAGTCAGAGGGACATTAAGAAGCAATTGCAAAAAACTGTGGAGACAACATACAATTTTCTCAGCACAATTTACATAGTTGTCTGACTAGTCTCTTCCTTGTAAAAGTCCAGTGTCTTCATTTGATGTGCTGAGTTAAACTGTAAACTCCTGAATAACTTGAACTCTTGTTTGGGGAAAAAAATGTTTTCTTCACCTATATACTATAAAAAATGGTGACATTTCTCATAAGGGTCATGATGTGGGCTCCCATAAAAGACATTGTAGAACATGATAAAGAAAGCTTTTCCCCAGAAAAACATTTCTAAAACCCAGTTGTCCATGTTAAACGTCACCTTTGGTTTATCCTTCAGACTCACCATATCCATGATATTTAAAATTGCAACCCACACCTGCAGTCCTAATTCCCTTTCTCTGTTCTCCCTTTTCATAGCATTTGTAATTTTCTAACCTAATAAGCAAATATGTTATCATTCTTTTCTAGAATGTAAGCTCCAGAGAGAAGGGAACTTTGTCTCTTTTGTTCATTGATACATCCAAGCACCAAGGACAGGACCTGATACAAAATAAATTTTTGTTGAATAAATGAATGAATCTATGTTGAGTTCAGTACAAAAATGTCTCTGAAGTCAGATTCCAATTTTATTTAGACAATTAACAAATACCTTCTGAGCTCCAATTACGGAGACAGATTGATCATACCCATACAAACATATAATATCAGATAGTGATTAAGTGCGACAAAGCCAAACCAGCAGTACAAGTTTGGAGAGCCAGCCATTTTAGATGAAGTAGTCACCTCTGAAATGATGACAATTGTTACAAGACTTAAATGAAGTCCTGCGCCATGCAGATGTGGGAGGAGTGGGAAAGTGAGCATTGAGCACACTGGAAATATCAAATGCAGAAGCCCTGCGGTGAGAGTCCCGCAAGAGCAATAAGGCCTGAGTGGGGAAAGTGGCGTATGCAGAACGTATCATTCTTGTTGCTTTTATCTGCTGCTTAATAACACGCATGCAGTCTAGCAGGAAATAGATTACATTTCACCTAGAGTACTCATTCTCTGAGCCTAAGTGGCTCTTCTATTCCAGCCCCTAAGTATCTATATCAGCACATCATATAAGATTACAAAGCACACAGTAATGACTTTGTTAGAAACTCTTCACAGTAGCCCCAGGAGTCCGGAAACTGACTTAACTAAGAACCAGTGTCCAGTAAGGTGTAAAGCCCAGCAGGAATGCAATATTAGGAAGGTGTAAAGCCAGGAGGCTCAATAAACGTTAAACAGTGACGGTCACTTTGGAGTTTGGGGGAAAGAGCAACGATCCAGAGCACTGCATGTGAACTCAACCACTTTTATTCAGCTCTGACAAGGTAAATCGCCAAGCACGGCACAAGGTAGCTCTCTACGACACGCATTTTGTTACAGTCCTGGGCTCGAATTGTTGCAATATTTTATATAATTTTTGCGAAGAACAAAAGCAAAACGTTCATTCTAAATTCGCCTTCCAACTCAGTTCTTTCTCCGCCATACGGAGCACTTAGAAAGTTTTCAACGTCTGAAAACCTCTTTATTTCCAGGGCTGAGCAGAGAAGTGTATGTTCCGGGTTAAGGCGGCGATTTCTTCCCATCCCTCCATAGTTTCAAAACAGCTTCGCCTAACAAAGTCAAACTTTCTGCGCTATTCCTGGTCATCAGGACCAAATGTCGAAAGCATAAACCGCCACTGAGTTAGCGAGCCGGTCCGGGGCCGGGGACCTGGGGTACTAGATTGATGGGGCGGAAGCCTAGGCTCGAGGCGACAGAAATGAAATCAGCAACCTATGCTGAGCAGCGAGTGGGTTAGGAAGGCAAACTCCAGGCAGGACCCTCCCCCGGGACGCGGGACGCCACCCAGCTACACCAGACGCGGGAGCTTAGGATGAGAGCAGCCACCGGGCAGGCGAGCACCCTGGAACGACGCCGAACGTGACCCCTACCAGAGGACGCGCATGCGCAGCGTGGTGCAGCCTGGGCCGGCTTCTGAGTAGGATGTAGTCCCAGAGCAGCACACCGGGTCCCCGCCAGCGGAATTGCGCATGTGCACGACAGTCACTGCCCCGCGGCCTGGGCTGGGGTGTAGCCCCAGAACCCAGCCCCTAGCCCCGCCAGCAGGTTTACGCATGCGCGGCGACGCCTAGGCCTGTGGTATGGTCGCGGCTGTAGTCCCCGGGGCCCCTCAGTGGTCTCTTGGCTGGGAGGTCGGGCCGCAGGGGCGCGGGGAGGTGGCCTGCCCTGGTGGTACCTGACAGCGGCCCGCGTTCAGGGCCGCGATCTCCCTCGCCCTCCCTCACCACCCTTCCACTCTCTTACCTCCGCGCAGGCGGGAGCCGCGTCCGCTCCGCCTCCTTGGTCCCGGTTACTGCTCGGTCGGGGGCCCGGCGCAGCGAGGTGTTGGCGCCTCCCCCTGAAGCTGCCCGGCCTCGGCGGGATGCGCTCCGGTGCCCGGCAGAAAGAGAAAAGAAGGGAGCGCAGACGAGGGGAGGGGGCTGGCGACGGCGCCTCGCCCCTCCTCTCCTCCCTTGGCTGCCCACCGCCGCCCCCCTCTTTCTCGCAGACGCCCCCTCCCCTCGTAGTTGACTCCCGGGAGTAGACGCCGCGTCTCCCGCTGGGGCCGCGTCTGCTTTTCCAGGGAATTCCTCTGTGGGCCACCCCCACCTTCTCCGGGGTTAGGTTCTCCCAAATCTTGGAAATCTGTGGATACCCGACCTAGAAGGATGAAGCGTGTATGATGCGAAGAGCAACCTTTTCCACATCCCCTCTCCTCAGCCTGCCCCACCTTTTCTGGTGGTGGTCCCTCCATCTGGGAGCTCCGATCACTTCCCGTTTTCACCCCATTGCTGTGGGGCGGAAGTCCTGTAACCCCCTATAGTACAAATGCTGAAATAATGAGGGATGTGTGCTGGTGGTTTGGGAGAGGGCGACCTCAGTTACCTTGGGGCCAAGGGCTTCGGAAACAGCCACCTTCTCCCCTTATTATATTTTGCAGTAATTTCTTAATATTACTCCACTTCTGTTGGCCTTTGTAGATTTAAGTAAAATGCACCACAACTTTGCAATGTGCAATAATTTCTTCCACTGCACTACACTTAAATTGACCTGAGTGGGTTTTGGTAAAATGCTCAACAGTTAAATGTTATTAGCTATTCCTATGAAGTAAGCTGCTTGCTTTTTTTTATACTGGCTTTTTCACGAGGACACTGGTTCCTCTCCAGTGTAGAGCCAAAAGTAGTAGAACTAGATAGAAAAACTGAGATTCCAATCCACAGTGACCATGTCAGTTTGTTTCGTTTGGCTTTTGTCATTTCTTGGGGAAAAACATCATTCTGGAATGTGTGACTGCCTTTCTGCTACAGTCAGCAGACATTTATCTCTATTAATGAGCCTCAGAAGGAGGCTTGCAAGATGGGATACAGGTATTTCTCATAGAGCTCTACAAGGAAGAAAAAGTTTGTAAGTATACATTCACAGGAAGTTGCAGAGATGGTGCAGAGAGGCATTGTGTGCCTTCCCCTAGTTTCCCCATTGGTTACATCTTATCAATGAAAGAAATTTATCAGTTAAAAATGTTTGCTGTCAGAAAAAGCTCACTTCAGTGATGATAGCTGATAGCTGGCTGCTTTTTTTTTTTTTTTTTTTTTTTAGCACCTATTGTGTCCCAGGAGCTTTATCTTATTTGGAGCTCACAATAATCCTGTAACGCAGGGATTATCCTTACTTTACAGATAAGGCAACTCAGGCCCCAAGAGATTAAGTTTCTTTCATCAGCAACCATGGCAAGATATGTTTGCCTTGCACACTTCGTCTTTTCCACATTATGGACGGCTGAAGTTCATGCAGGCTGTACACTGTGCTTCAGTTGAAGCCAGGCAATTAGCTAACAATAAAAACATGTCCTTATGTTTTGAAAACTGTGATAATTTCTCAGAAGTTAAAACTTTTAAATCTACGTATCAAAGAATGTGTTTCATTAAAAATTTAAATTTTACATGGGTCCAATAGTTTTCCCAGGGCGGTCAAAATTAAGTAGGAGGTAAAAATGTCTGCATCACATATAAGTTTTTTTCAAACTTTTTGGATAAGTTGGTCTACTAAACTCCACTGTATTGCTGAATTCAGTAGACTAAAAAATTAGACTCTGAGAGAGTATAGGTTAGCATTTCAGGAGTTAAAGTTCCCATCACCACATATGCCAAGTTTACCTACATCTGGACCTGTGCACTCTGTATTTCCTCCCATTACTGGGAATGAGAGGTCAATGCTCTTATTTAAGTTCAGCTCTTCCACCTTTGTATTAGATCCTGTCTTCTTACAGTGTCAAGGTAGTCACTCCAGTATTTGTCACCTCTCAATCCTACATCGTTAATTTTTATCTCTATGCTAGATCATTCTCATATGCATATTAACATTGTGCAACATTTGCCTATCTTTTCAAAAAGTTCCTTAATAACATGTCCCCTACCAGCTACCAATATGTTCTCTTCCAAAATGTCTTAAAAGAGTCACTTATATTCACTGTATCCTCATCCCCTCCTCCTCCTATTGATTCTCTCTCTCATTTTTTTTTTTTTTTCTCTGAGATGGAATCTTGCTCTGTCACCCAGGCTGGAGTGCAGTGCGGCGATCTCAGCTCACTGCAGCCTCTGCCGTCTGGATTCATGGGATTCTTGTGCCTCAGCCTCCCAAGTAGCTGGGACAACAGGCATGTGTCATCATGCCAGCTAATGTTTTTTGTGCTTTTTTTTTTTTGACAAGGAGTTTTGTTCTTGTTGCCCAGGCTGGAGTGTGGTGGTGCAATCTTGGCTCACTGCAACCTTCACCTCCAGGGTTCCAGCGATTCTCCTGCCTCAGCCTCCCAAGTAGCTGGGATTACAGGCACCCACCACGACGCCTGGCTAATTTTTTGTATTTTTAGTAGAGATGGGATTTCGCCATGTTGAGCAGCCTGGTCTTGAACTCCTGACCTCAGATGATCCACCTGCCTCGGCCTCCCAAAGTGCTGGAATTACAGGTTTGAGCCACTACACCTGGCAATTTTTGGATTTTTAAGAGAGATGGGGTTTCGCCACGTTGGCCAGGGTGGTCTTAAATCCTGACCTCAGGTGATCTGCCCACCTCGGCCTCCCAAAATGCTGAGATTATAGGTGTGAGCTACCATGACCGTCCCTCCTATTCATTGTGGAATCTATTTCAGCCAGGCTTTTGCCCCTATCCCTCCACCGAAACTCCTCTTGGCAAAGTCACCAGTCACCTCAGAATTGCTGAATCAGTGGTTACATTCTGTTACATCACTTGAACTATCAGCAGCATTAGAACACAGTTGCTTACAGCTACCATCTTGAAGCATTCACCTTCTTCCCTTGGCCTTCAGGTGGCCCCTGTCTCTTGGTTTGTCCACCTCACTGGCAGCTCCATTAGCTCATCCTCCAATTCTCCAGCCACTAGCATGCCCAGAGTTTGGTTCTTGGACTTCTCTATCTTCTCATTCCCTTAGCAATTTTATTTCAAGACATAGTTTTTAGTATTCAGCCTGGGGCCATTCCTTCTCCTCCCAGCCTCCCATGTCCTGCCACTTCTTATATCCTAACAGGTTCATGACACTACAAGGCAAGTAGGAGCCCTTGTCCTTTTCCAGCCCACAATGGGGTCCCAGCTGCAATAAAAGTTTTATGTTTCTTCCCTTTTAAAACCCCCAAGTTACTTCTGCTTTGGGGTATCTTTAAGCCTCCTTTAGTTACTGAAAAGCAGAGGAATTCATCTTGCTTTTTTCTTTTCAGGTATCCAGGCACCAAGGCCCCAATCGCAACAAAAGTTGGATGGGGTCATCTTTTGAGTTTTTCTTGGAAATTCAGAAAGTCTAGTTTTGCTTCAGGGAAGATGAAAATGTTCTTTCTTTACTCTTTGAGTCTCAAGCACAAAAATTTTGCGCCAGTAAATTTCTACATCAGTCTGCTTGTTACAGATTGAATGCATGAATGAATGACTGCAAGTGATAGGCACTTTGGTGCCCCATGTGCCATTGATTAGGTGAATGGCCTTGGGTAGCACCTTAGTTTTCTAGAACTTAAATTTTTTGAGACTTCATGAAATTGGTGATTTGTATTACATTTCTTAGTTTCCTCTCCTAGGTTTAAAATAATATCCTTTATCTACTGCAAAAGCTCCAAAGAGAAACTAAAAACTTGACTTGAATCAACTGGTCAAACTCTGGATAGCTGACAGTAAGCTCAAACTGGAAAAGGACTGGTTTGGAGCAAGGGGTCTGACTGAGGGGAGCAGTTCTATGGAAGAGGAGGAGGAATCCCACTAAGCACATTCCTTGGTCAGAAGGGAAGTGATACCCACTATACCAGATAAACATTTATCCCTTATGCATCTAAATTTTTTTGTCTATTTTGTTATCATTTAGAATTTCTTTTCCAATTTTATTTCAGATAATGTCGTTGCTACACCTATATTTCTACAGGTCATATCTAGAAATATATCTAAGCCACAACAAAGGTAAGAGAACAACTTTCTGACTTGATATCTAAGGGCAACCTCTGGTAATGTTAGCTCTCCTTAAATCCCATGGGAGCTGGGAGGATAGGGTGCTCCTACTAGAATTCTGCAAACACCATGTAGTATCCTCCTCCTTCACCAATCCTGCTGAGCAGAGGTGACTCTCCTGGGGTCCTAGCTACTTCTGAATGTGTGGTGTATGGAAGAGTGTAAGTGGCCAGGTTTGCTGTGGACATAGAAGGCACAAAAGGAGCACTGCCCAGCTCTGTGTTTTGTAGAGCTATCAGTCACACTGCACCTTTACTGATGCATGCTATTACCATGCTATATAGCATTGTGCATCTCAGCATGGTATTAGAATTGGTGTTAGAATACAAAAGTGATAAAGATGATAATAGGCACACATACACTTACGATGGCAATGCTAAAAGAGTGACAGAATATCAAGAGATGATCAAAGAAGGCTTTCCAAAACAGATAACTTTAGTATTAAGTTTTCAGTGTGGGCTGGTGCAGTGGCTCATGCCTGTAATCCCAGCATTTTGGGAGGAGAGACGGGCAGATCATTTGAGATCAGGAGTTCTTGATCAGCCTGGCCAACCTGGTGAAACCCCATCTCTGCTAAAAATACAAAAAATTAGCCGGGTGTGGTGGTGAGCACTTGTAATCCCAGCCACTCAGGTGGCTGAGTCAGTGTGTATACGAGTTAGCTAAGAGAACAAAGGTTAGGGATGGAAGTGTTAGGGAAGGGACATATTCTAAGTAGAATAAGAAGTGTGATCTATTTGAGAATTATAAATTGCTCAGTAAGGCTAAACCAAAGGCTATATGGAGGGGATAGGGCAATGGTAGGAGACTAAAGTTACCACTCATTCATGAATGGACACTAAGGATGATTCTGTATCTCTGCAACTGTGATAGTGCTGCAGTGAACATGAGAGCATAGATATCTCTTCAACATACTGATTTCATTTTTGTTGGACATATACTCAGTAGTGAGATTGCTGGATCATAAAATAGTCCTATTTTTAATATTTTGAGGACCTCCTCACTGTTTTTTATAATGGCTGTACTAATTTACATTCCCATCAACAAAGGTTCTTTTTTCTCTACATCATTGCCAACACTTGTTATTTTTAATCTTTTTTATGATAGCCATCTTTACAGGTGTGGGGTGATAGCTCATCATGCATTTAATTTGCATTTCCCTGATGATTAGTGATGTTGAACTTTTTTTCATCTACTTGGCCATTTGTATCTCTTCTTTGAGAAAGTTTGTTCAGGTCCTCTGTCCATTTTAAAATTGGGTTGTTCTCTTACTATTGAGTTGTTTGAATTCCTTATATATTTTAGATATTAACACCCTAACAGATGAATGATTCTCAAATCTTTTCTCCAACTTGGTAGGTTTTTCTTCACTCTGTTGATTGTTTCTTTGTTGTACAGAAGATTTTTAGTTTGGTGTAATTCTATTTGTCTGTTTTTGCTTTAGTTGCCTGTGCTTTTGGGGTCATCTCCAAAAAAGTCATTGCCCAGACCAATGTCATGGAGTTTTCCTCTTTGTTTTAGTAGTTTTATAGTTTCAAGTCTTATGTTTTAAGTCTTTAATTCATTTTCAGTTGATTTTTGTATTTGGCGTGAGAAAAAGGTTTTATTTCATTTTTCTGCATATGGATATCCAATTTTCCCTACACTACTTTTTTTTTTAAGAGACTGTTCTTGCCCCACTGTGTTCACAGCCTTGTCAAAAATCAATCAGCCTTTTTTTAAAAAATAAGACAATTCTGTCATTCATGACAACATGGATGAACCTGGAGGTCATTAAGTAAAATACCACATGATGTCATTCATATGTGGAACCTTAAAAAGTTGAACTCATAGAAGCTGAGAGCACAATGGTGGTTACCAGGGGCTGGGGCTGGGGAGGATCAGGGAGATACTGGTCAAAAAATAAAAAATTTCAGTTAGGCAGGAGGAATAAGTTCAAGATATCTACGGTACAATAGGGTGACTGTAGTTAATAACAATGTTTTGTATATTTACAAATTGCCAAGAGAGTAGATATTAAGTGTGCTTAGCAGGCACACACAATAATAAGTATATGAGGTAATGCATATGTTATTTACTTGATTCAGCCATTCCATAATGTATCCATATATCAAAAGATCATGTTATATACTACAAATATATGGAATTTTGTTAATTAAAAAATAAATTTAAAAAAATAATACATTATTTAAAATAGCAATAATTTCTTTTCTTTTTTCTTTTTATTTCTTTCTTTCTTTCTGTCTGTTTTTTTTTGAGATAGAATCTCCTTCTGTTGCCCAGGCTGCAGTGCAGTGGCATGATCTCGGCTTGCTGCAACCTCTGCCTTTCAAGTTGAAATGCTTCTTTTGCCTCAGCCTCCCAAATAGCTGGGACAATGGGCAAATGCCACCATATTCAGCTACTTTTTGTATTTTTAGTGGAGCCCTGGTTTTACCATGTTGGCCAGGCCGATCTCGAATTCCTGACCTCAGATAATCTGCCTGCCTTGGCCTCCCAAAGTGCTGGGATTACAGGTATGAGCCACCGCACCTAACCTAAAATAGCAATACTTTCTTGAGTACTTTCTTGAGCTGTGCCCTTACTGAGGACTAAACTTGTACTTTTTTCTTCTCTTGCCCAAATTTGTATCTAAGGGGTCTAGGGAGTCATGCCCTCCAAATCATAGTCTCAACAGACAGGTTTTACTTAGCGCTATATAACATGGCTTACTTTCCAATCTGATTCTGGCATAACATCATATGATAGATAAGGAAGGAAATATTTTAATCCCAAATATATTTTCTTTGCCATATCGTGAAATAGTCCTGCGAAACTGACTTGTGGGGGAAATCTGTTCTGAAGAGAATCCCCTTCCTTTTCCCTTCTTTTTCCTGTTCCAGGAGAGAATCACCTCTAATAACAAATGCTTATAATCTATTCTCTCTGATGCCTACTACCTGGAGACTTCCTCTGCATAATGAGACCCTTGGTCTCCACAACCCCTCATCTTAACCCAGACATCCCCTTCTATTGGTTCTATCAGCATAATGGAAATCCTGGTCTCTACAACCCCTTATCTTAATCCAGACATTCCTATCTATTGATTCTAGGTCTTTGGACAATAATTTAACTCTTTCAACCAACTGCCAATTAGAAAAACTTTGAATCTACCTATAACCTGGAAGCCCCTCCTTCCAGTTGTCCAATCTTTCTGGATTAAACCAATATACCCCTTATATGTGTTGATTGATGGCTTATGTTCTTCCTAAAATGTCTAAAACCAAGCTATATCCTGACCATCTTGGGCACATATTCTCACAATCTTCTTAGGGCTGTGTCACGGGCCATCAGTCACTCATTTTTGGATCAGAATAAATCCCTTTAAATATTTTACAGAGTATGACTCTTTTCATTGACATTACAATTACCAGCAACTTAGGTCATTTTTGCCCCATCTTACAATTGAGATAGTGGAGACTTAGGTTAGGTAACTTGCCTAAGGTCACATAAGTAATAAGAGGTGGAGCTAGGACTCAAATCCATCTCTGATTCCAATCTGGAGCTCTTTCCACTGGACCATGAGGCCTCTTTCCGATGAGATGTAAAGGTAAATGGGCCAAATAATAGAAGGTCTTGGCAATGTAACAGCAAGATGTGTCATAGGATCTAACAAAGGATTTTAAGCAGGAGGACAACATGATGACTCAGCCTCACACCAGTGGGGAGAAGGTTGAGCCTGGAGCCGGGGAAAGCACATGAAGCCACTATTGCATCAACCCGGGCAGGACACCAGCTGTCCTTGAATTCAGTGTGACAGTGGTGTGGGCTTAAAAAGAGAGGATTTAAGAAAATTTTAGGAGTTGAAATTAGCAAGACTGGATATAAAGAGTAGAAAAGGGCGAGGTGTGGTGGCTCACACCTGTAATGCCAGCACTTTGGGGGCCTGATACAGGAGGATGGCTTGAGGCCAGGAGTTCAAGACCAGCCTGGGCAACACAGTGAGATCCTGTCTCAACAACAACAACAAAATGAACTCAGTGGGATGTGGTGGCTCATGTCTAGTTTCAGCTACTAGAGAGGCTGAGGTGGGAGGATCACTTGAGGCCAGGAGTTCAAGACCACAGAGCCTTAATTGTGAGACTGTATTCTAGCCAAGGTGACAACGTTTTTGAGAGCCCCCAACTCAAAGAAGAAAAAAAAAGTAGCTGTGCAACACTTGGAGGGAATAAAAAAAGAATAAAAAAGAATGTGAACTTAGTAAATCACTTAATATTTTGGGAGCCTCAATAATCTTTACCTTTAAAATGAAGGATTAGACTTAATGTTTTCTTAATATTTTAAGATTTTTTGGCAAAACCAACTGATACCAAAATGTGATAAAGATGGCACATTTTTGCATATTGAATAATAAATAAAATGTAGCAAATAGAAATTAGCAATAAATTTAAAAGTATATTGTACCATGACCAAGACTGGGTTCATTTCAGTGATATAAATATGATTCAGTGTTAAGAAATTTATTAATATATTCCTTTATAATTGTAGGTCAAAGGAATAGAAATGTTTTAATTGATGATAAGAAAATGTTTGATAAAATTTAATGGTCTGTAGTCATTTTTGATCAAAGAGATCTTTAGTAAGTAGCTATATATGCTGAAAGTTAGGTTCATGCTTAATGGTTGTAAATCACAAATAAAAAGTCTTAAGCCCCTCAACCATCTGAATGGGCTCCTCCTCTTGGCCAAGTGCACTCCAAGTTAACCTGAAAACCTAGATCAGGCCATGATGGGAAGGAGGGGTCGGACATGCCTGATTATACTCTCCTCTCTTTTGGAATTCAGGAAAAGCCAGCCAGCATTAGCATCAATGCAGATCTTAAATCTGATAAGAAGCATTTACAATTGTTAAATCAAGTTTAGCTTAAAGCTGCCTCCTTACCTATTTTAAGTTCAACCTAAAGGTTTTTCTGTACATCATGAATTATAACAAGTAGAGGTGTAAATAAACTGTAGCTTACAATTTTGACAATCACTGAGTTTTCCAAAATCTGATTTCCTTCAATGTACTCTTAATATTGCCCACAAATTGGTGTGATTGGATCTAGAGTCTTGGTTAGATTCAGGTTCTTTTTTTTTGGCAAGATGACTTCCTAGATGGCATTGTGTCTGTGTCCTTCCAACCAAGAGGCAAATAATGTTGGGTTGCTTCTTTCTGTGATATTGGTAGTTGTTAGTGCTCAATACCTATATCCATTAACTCAGCAGATATTGGAAATGATGATATCCTAACCCTATCATTTCATCTTCATGTATTAGCTGGCATGTTTCTATAAGGGGAAATTCCTTTTTCAATGATTTGATTTCCCAATGATATAGGAAAAGCATGATAAGTCTTTGATTCTGTCTCTTAATTTGCCAGCTCTTATAATAATGGGTTGGCTGTCTACAATGGCCACCAATTGAGTTTATTTGTTGGTATTGTGAATTCATGAATTTAAGTTTATTTTATTGCTCACAGGACTCTGGTTGTTGTGATAATCACAGAGGAGCAAGCCTGGCTTGTCTGAGACAATCATATCAATTCATTCTCACTTGTCAGTGTCTGGCATGGGCATGTGACTGGTCCTAGCCATAGACATTTTGATAGGAACAGGGACAGAGAAATTCTAGGCAGAAAAGGTCAGGTCCCTAGTGAAGCCTTATCTCAAGCTGAAAAGCCTGAGACCGCAGCCCAAAGTGAGAACTTACATCCCTGTTTCCTTGCTCAAATGTTGCCTTTTCGAAAGCACCCATGGCCCCACGCTGCCCTCACATCCCGTGCCTATAAAAACCCCAGCCTCAGTCAGTGGAGAGAGGAGAAGCAGTTGAACATCAGGGACTATAGCTGAACATCAGAGAGAAGTGGGCTGACTTCAGAAGGACAGCTTGATGGCATAACTTTGGAAAAGAATCTGGCTGGAGACTGCCAGACTTCAGGGGAAGATTACCTTCCCACCTCATCCCCTTTTTAGCTCCCCATCTTGCTGATGGTCACTTTCATTGGCAATAAAATCCATACATTTACCATCCTTCAGTTCATTCATGTGACTTCATTTCTTCTGGATGCTGGACAAGAGCTTGGAAGCCATGAGTAGAGACACAAAAAAGCTGTCACACTTGCCCTTGCTAGCAGAAGGCAGCCACCTCACATGAAAAGGCAGAGGGCCCATTGAGCTGTTAACACTTAAGTTGTCTGTGTATGGCAGGCAAAGCTAAAAGGGCAGTGTAGCAATCCCTCTGGGATTTCAGGGGTTGTGGGCACCCTCCTAGATGCTACCTCAGGGCCCACATAGAGTTCACTTCTGCCAGCACCCAAAAGCAATCACCCTGGATCTGCCCCTGCTCACCTTCATGCTCCCTCCCATGAGGAGTGTAGAGTAGCAGGTCCAAGTGAATGGAGTTCACCCCTGCTGGCACTGAAGCAGACAGCTAGTTCCAGCACCTGTGTACTCTACTTCCTGCCTCATTTGCTTATGTGCTCTGTCCCTCGAGGAACTGAGAGCTGTGGGCTGAGTAAATAAGACAGCCCCTTTGCAAGTCCCATGGAGGGGTCAGGGAAATATCCTGCTTCAATTTCATACAAGGAAGTCCACTAGCAGGCTTCTGAAAACACACGCCCACCCACCCACCCACCCGACTGCCCCCTCCTTCCCTTCGTGCTTTTTTTATGTTGTCACATGAGGACTTGTTTGGAGAGTTGCTACTGAAGCCTGGAACATCCCAATGGATACATGTGACACAAATGTACAATTGTGAACATTAATACTGCAGATCAAGACTTTTTGACAGGGAAAGCTATCTAGGATGTACTGCTGATGTAAATCCAAGTCATAAAAACTATACATATAAAATTGAACACAAATGTGTCTATTTACACTGAGTCTTGCTTGAAAATACTTAAATATTAAGTGGTCCTTTCTCAGAGTTGAAATATTGACTAATTTATTTTCTCTCTAGTATTTTTATATAGTTTAAGGTTTAAATTTTTATGTGATTAATAATTTTTTTTAAAGTATGATTCCAATTTATTTCATGTTTCTCATTATGGGTTTTTTCCAAATATATAAGATCTCATAACTGGCATTACATTATTTTCTCCATGGCATGATCATCAGCAGGAAATGTTTTGATTCTAGAATAACATTTACTGATAAATATTTTTGGAAACATTTAAGCATTTCCTAATCTGAACATTTTTGTGTTTTTTTTTCCTTTGTGTAGCTTATTGTTATATTTAATAATGCTTTCTAGCCCAATAGAACACAATCATCTTGTTGGAGAAGACACTTTCAGAAAAACATTTTCTACTCACTAGAAAAATGAAATTAGTACATTTTTCACTTGTGGTAAAAATGATAAGCAGTCTCCCTTTAGCCTACATTTAAGAAATTTCCATTTCTTTGGTCCATTTAATTCTCCTAAGATACTGCATATTGTTAAAACCAAAAGGATATTTTCAAAAAATTTCTAGGCTCCCAGGGTAAAATTGAAAAAGGGTCTTCTTTCTTTTGTTAATGACCCTTTGAATGGCTGGTTCTGCACAGGGAGTCAAGGCCAGGCTATCACAGCGGACAAAGGGAATAGGATCAGTGCCACATACCCTGCATTATGAAAGCTGTTGTGACAAATTCAATGTAGGCTACTCTCTGGACCTCATAAAGTGAGAAATGCCAGAAAGAAACGTGCAGAGCTGAGGCTGGAGATAAATCCAGAAAGGCAGTTCCTCAAGGGCATTGATAATGATTAAGCAGAGAGCATATATGTTCTGGAGGATGATATGAGGGGGACCTGTTGGATGTAGGGAAACAAACAGACATGTTTGAAGCAGTGGTTCTGAGATGCAGAGGAGAGGAGAAAGCAAGAATTAGGCAAATACTTACATTGTATAGTCTCTGTGGTCATTTCTCTCTTGTTTTCTCATAGCATTATTGGAGTCTTCAGAAGGGTTAAACTGGAAGCAAGAGTTTTTCTGTCCACCCTTGGGTCGGAGCTCTAAAGGAGGAACAGCTGGCTCCTGGTTGCCAGCATGGAAGTGGTAAAACTAAGCCAAGACATCTGCAGATTTCTGTTTTGGTTAGATAGATCCACCTCTTCACTTGATGACGACAATAGGAATTACTTCCCCATAGATGTAGATAAAGATGTCACCCTGACCCCAGTACAAAAACAGTAGGTCATCAATCCCAGGGCCATATTGCAGCCTTGATATCCTCTCTCTGTTCTCCTCATGGGGTCTTCAATGGGGTGGTGTTCCTCACACCCTCACCTTGGAGTGTTCTTATAATTTCTGGAATGTGCCTGGTCATTTGAAGCCTTCCTACCAAACTGGCTCTTCACCCGAATTTCACTTTAGTGAACAGACTGTTCTGAAGTCTAGTTAGAGGTCAGATTAGGCCTTCTTAAGTTTTCTCTGGAACAGCAGGAACTCAAACCTGATCTTGCCACTCCAGTCTGAGCCAACGTGGGTCTGGAATTATTATACCAAATCTGCAACCGGGAAGGAAGGTCGGGCTGTTTCCCCACCAAGCTGTTCAAAATCCGGGATCTCAGGTCACCTTTGGCTCAAGAACGCCATCCCTGCTGTGAAATCACAAGGCATGGGTCAGTGAGAAAGTTTAAGAGCCCCACCTAGAAGAAACAGTATTGAGTCTGTATTATTTAGAACCAGTGTTCATTTAATCCTCTCTCCTGAGATTCCTATCTGGTGTGCTAGTTCCTAGCTAGGGTTTGGGGCCTCAGACACCAGTCACTAGAGAAACCTTGGAAACCAGTGTATCGTCTCATTTTGCAAGACCTGATATAATGTTTCTAAAGTTCAACAGTATAGTCTGAACTGATGGTCTCATATATATGATAGTAGAATAAGAAACAACATGAACGATTTAACTTTTTTTGTACTTTGAGATAATTACCCATGTGATTTTGGGTAATTATCCAAAATCCAAAATCAGGGTTTGAGGTAAACTCAGCTTCAGGGTTTCCAAAATTAAAATTGAGAGAGAGGTCTATAGAAAACTTCTGGCCCTATCCCCTGGAGCTATGCAGCCTGGGTATGGCCTGTGGACCAAAACCCTGCCCCAGCATCACCACCCAAATGCTATTGATTCTATTCCCAGAGGACTTCTCAAGCAAATTTACAGGAGGAGAAATGAAGAGTAAGACAACGCAGATTTGGAGGCATTATCAGTCAATGGTTTACAACAGGGCTGCCAAGTAGGCAGGACCTACACTATTGAGAAACTGGGAAAATGCAATGCAATGCTCCAGGCTCTGTGCCTGTGCCTCATGCTCTCTTGTAGTCACGTCTCACCTCAACCCACTTCTATTTCTGATCTCTTTCCACAAGATTGACAGGACTTTTTTTTTTTTTTTTGGACTTCTCTTTGATTGGGATTTAGCTTTTCCTTGTCTCACTTGGGGTTTCAACATCCTAGAATCCTTTCCCAGCCTACCTCTGTATCTCAAGGTTTTCCATAGCAGTCTGTCTCTCCTGATCACCTGTGACCCAGCACTGCCACCTACTTCATTCATGGGAATGTTCAGGCCCTCGTTTAACCAGTCTTCCTGGTTCCCTGTTCCCTTTCCTTCCCCACTAGGACCACTTGAACCAGCTCACAATCAGATACATCTCCCACATTTCCTAAAAGCTCCGAGGATTCTCTACCCCAAAGAGACAATCCCTTTTTCTTCAGTGTTTGGGACTTGAAGAGGATTATTCTGATGCTTTCTAGGCATCAGAGGATATAGGCCCATGGATCCCTATGAATGCATCCACCATGAAATGGAGAATTGTGTTTTGAAGACAATGTTAGAAAGCCGACAACACTAAGTAATACAATTCTCCTCTTCACAAAATATGATAACAACTATCTAGGCATCAGAGGATACAGGCCCACGGATCCCTATGAATGCATCCACCATGAAATAGAGAATTGTGTTTTGAAGACAATGTTAGAAAGCCGGCAACACTAAGTAATACAATTCTCCTCTTCACAAAATATGATAACAACTATTTTTTTAGATACAAAGCTGATATTTTTAGCATTGTCCCTTAAACTCCTGTCTTGATGTATCTCCTTTTCCCTGAACTGATTGGGCTTTAGAATATAAATTAATGGTAAGACATGTATATGGGAAATGATTTGATATGCAGAACCATGGCAACAAGAACTCCTGTTAAGGAGAAAAGGAACTAACATTTACTGAGTTCTGTGTACTAGGTACCAGATGCCATTAATCATAGTGATAATGACACTATTGGAGCATGCATATTACGTTTAGGCATTATGCTAATATGACCTATTTTAAGCCTCACAGTAACTCCATGAGATAAGTACTGTGTTACCATCCTCAGTTTATAAAAGAGAAACTTAAAGAGGCTGAGTAATTTGTTCAAGATGAACTGAGTATCAAGCCCAGGTCTCTCTGAATCCAGCATCTTTTTACAGCATATTTTAAAAATGGATGAAGCTTTCTACAGATTTAAAACTTTAAAGTTTTAGAAAATAAAGAGCTGAGTCACATGGCATAACTTAGACCTGATAAAGTTAGATAATGATGAGATAAATGAGTTTTGACTGAGATTATCCATATTATCTCAACTTACTACATTTAGGCTTTGAACGCAGATTTCAGTGGAACTCGTGACCATTTCATGAAAATGTATAAATTGCATTCTTTTATTTCATCTGTGCTTGTCGCTACAATACAGAAGGCTTACATGGTTAATTCTATCTTAATATATGACTAGTCTTAATCATCCACAGAAAATTTCTATTTAAATCTAGTAGGTAAAACACATATACAACCTCTTATTTAAAAAATTAAAGCCAGGCTGAGCATGGTGGCTCATACCTGTAATCCCAGCACTTTGGGAGGCTGAGGCAGGCGGACTGCTTGAGGCCAGGAGTTCAAGACCAACCTGGCCAACACAGCGAAACCCCATCTCTATTAAAATACAAAAATTAGCTGGGTGTAGTGGCACACACCTGTAATCCCAGCTACTTGGGAGGCTGAGGCAGAAGAATCGCTTGAATCTGGGAGGTGGTGGTTGCAGTGAGCCGAGATTGTGCCACTGCACTCCAGCTTGGGTGTCAGAGCAAGACTCCGTCTCAAAAAGAAAAAAAAAAAATAAGTCTGAGCACAGTGGCTCATGACTAATCCCAGCACTTTGGGAGGATCCATTGAACTGAACAACACAGAGAGATCCCCATCTCTAGCATCTTGGAGTGTTCTTGTAATTTCTGGAATGGGCCTGGTCATAACTGGGTGTGGTGGCACACATCTGTAGTCCTAACTACTGGGGAGGCGGAGGTGGAGGAATCACTTGAGCCCAGGAGTTCAAGGCTGCAGTGAGTTATGATCTTCCCACTGCACTCCAGCCTGGGTGTCAAAGTAAACCCTATCCCAAATAAATAAATATCTGCTTTTGACTTTTCGGAAAAAGAATAAATGACAACTTACCCATATTTGCTTTCTGTTTCAGAACTTTTTTAGCCAGGTGTTTAAGACTCTGGTTGAGTGCAACCTTTGCCCTTGGGTTTTGGTGGAAAACCACAGGGATAGGCCAGCCCTGGTATTTGTAGGAGGATTGTGCCATTCAACAGTGTCAGGTATGTGAAGCACAGATTCTCTCCAACAGTGCTTCATAAATACAGCAAATGAATTTGGGAATGCATTCTGTTTAATTTAAAATTAGCTTCTTTCTCCAGAAGATTTTCTCTTCCCTATGAAAACTATTTTATCTCTCAGGCCTTTTATTTTTATATTTTTTGATAGTTTCTCTCAGTCTGTTCACTTAAACTCTTGAAATGAAATCACATTCTACACTGATGGAATTGGTCTAAAAAACATACATGTATTCTCTATACTAGTAAATGCACATCACTACCTCAGTTTTAAAACATGCTTTCATGTTAAGAAAAGGAAATAAAATGGACTTATTGTAGGCATAGATCATTATCATTACATACACAAAAGAAAGCATCTATTCTTAGCTAAGAAATCTGGGGGAAAAAAACTGTTTATCTCACGATTAATTGCAGGCTACCCTGCCTTGCAAAGCCCTCATATAAACTATTCAGAGGGAAGAAGTTAAATAGTCCTGTAATATAAAGTCTGGGTGAGGGTATGGGAAACAGGCGCTGCTGGTGGGAGTGTACATTGGAACCCCTTCTTTGTAGTGCAATTTGGTAAAATCTGTCAGTATTTAATATGAACATACTTTGACATCTTAATCTTATTTCTAGGAATCCATCCTATCATGAACTTGGCATCCCTGCAAAAGCTGCCAAGCCAAACCCAGTTTTTTCCATAATTTTCCTCTGACTCAAAAATGGTATTCTCAGTCCTTCTTGTTAGGCCTGTTTTTATTTCTCAACACCATCCATTCAACACTTTCACAGTGGTAGGAGTGTATAAATTGCTCAGTTCTGGAGTGGTGATTTAATTTTAGTTTAAAGATAGGAAACATAGTGTAGTGGATTGGGGAAGCGATTGAGTTATTCGGTTTTGTTATTGTTGTTGTTGTTTTTGTTGTTGCCTGCCCAGCACATTTGGTCCCAGTACCCCATTTGACTTAGGGAACCTTTTCCTAACTCCATATGGTCTGGATGGGGTTGTGCTATGGTCTGAATGTGTCCTCCCAAATGTATGTGTTGGAAACTTAATCCCCAATGCAAGTGTCGGAAGATGGTGCCTTTTGGGAGGTGTTTAGGTCATCTAGGTGGGCACAAGGAATGCTCAGGCAGAAGGTGCCCAGGGCCACAAAGGTTTCTGGCTGGTGAAGTGATACTCCCAAAATTCTGTGACAACATAACCTAGTCAATATTCTGGAATGAAATTAGTATTCTCCCATTTGGAGAAGGAGAAAAGAAAGGGAGAAAGATGATGTGTCAGAAACTATTGATTATTCTCACAATATCAGTTCTTCTTTTCTTTTCCCATAATAGAAGCCCCAAAATTTAGCTGGGTACTAGCCATTTGGAATAAAAACTACATTTTCAACTGCCCTTGCGGCTAGGTATAGCATATAGCTAAGTTCTGGACAATGGGATATAAGCATAAGGTGATGTACTACATACTGAAAGTGTCCTTAGGCATAGGGAATATTCCTTCTTTTTCACTTTTTCCATCTGTTTGGCCAGTATGTGGATATGATGGCTGGACCTAAATTAGTTTCTTGGATCACAAGATGGAAACCATATATTGAAGGTAATAGAGCAACGATTGAGAAAGAGACTGTCTCTGATGACTATAGAGTTGCCATACCATACTTTTGCCTTCTATAAGTCACTGTTCATATGTTCTCTGTACACTGTAACTGAACCTATCTTAACTGATACCAGTGGGGATACTACCTACTTTATGAGGCAATAATCAAGAAAGCCTTGAACACTATGCTACAAAATTTAGATATTTTTGGTATGTATCATGAGAGCAAATAATGGATTTTTAGATATGAAGAGAAATGTCAGAAAAATAAGGTTCATTCACATTTGTGATAATATTGCATTTTCCCTTTACATCACTAAGAACTAAGAGCACAATTGTTTAAAGTTCATTTCACCACCAAGTATGACATTTGTAGTAAGTTTTTAATAAATGATCTTGATGGTTTAAGAAAGTTCCCTTCTGTTCCTAAATTAAATGTTCTTTTTGTTTATTTTAAAATCATAAATAAATGTTGAATTTTATTAAATGCTTTTATTGGGCATATATTGTGATGATCATATATTTAAAAACTTTTTAATATGGCAAATCATATTAACAGATTTTTATGCCTTAAACTATCCTTATGTTCCTGTGATAACCTGGTTAGTCATGATAGTTTTCTAAGATTATTATTTTTAGTTGACTCATTATAATTGTACATATTTATGGGATACAGAGTGATATTTTGATACATGCATACAATATGTAATGATCAAATCAAGGTAATCACCATCTCCATCACCTCGAACATTTATTATTTTTTCATTTTGGGAACATTCAAAATCCTCTTTTCTGGCTATTTGAGAAAATACAATAAATTCTTATTGACTATAATCATCCTACAGTGCTATAGAATGCTAGAACTTATTCCTCCTATATTCTGTGCTTTTGATTCCTTAACTAACCTCTGGCATCCCTTCTTCCCGCTGTCCTTCCCAGGATCTAGTAACATCATTCTACTCTCTGCTTCTAAGTCGTGATAGCATTTTTGCATACCTTGCTGAATTCAGTTTGCTAAAATTTTATTTATAATATTTGCATCTATGTTTATATGTAAGCTTACATTCAATTTTTCCTTCTTATATTTTCTTGCCTGTTTCTAAGTTGTGAAATGAGTCTTTTTTCTATTAGAAACATTTCTTTTTTCTTTTTTTAGATGGAGGCTCACTCCATTTCCCAGGATGGAGTGCAATGGCACAGTCTCAGCTAACTGCAACCTCTGCCTCGTGGGTTCAAGCAGTTCTCCTGCCTCAGCCTCCTGAGTAGCTGGGACTACAGGCACGCACCACAATACCCAGCTAATTTTTGTATTTTTAGTAGAGATGGGGTTTCACCACATTGGTCTTGAACTCCTGACCTCAAGTGATCTGCCCATTTTGGCCTCCCAAAGTGTTGGGGAGTGGTGGCTCACAGGTGTAAGCCAATGTACCTGACAAAGAGTTACCTACTCCTTAAAGTTTTGGTAAAACTTGTGAACTCTTCTGGGCACACTGCTGTCTTGGTATGTTTATTTTTTTAAACTTTGATTTAATTTTTTCAACAGGTATGAATGGGGTTGATAGTCATCTAGTACCCATGATACATCAATACCAGTTTTTTTCAGCAATTATCTGTTTGAATTTGTTAGTTGTCCTTTGGTTTTGTTATTGTCTATCCTGTATCAGTTGACTATTTTAAAATATTACTCTTGGATATAGACCTATTCAAGTTTTTTATTTCTTCTTGAGTCAATTTACATAATTTACATTAAACCAAAAATGCCTTTTTTTTTTTAAATCATGAAGTTATTCATGGTATTTAGTTAAGTTTTAATTATCTTTATGTTAAACTCTTTTATTTTTAATATGGTTATTTGTGCCTTCTTTTCTCGATCAATCTTGTCAGAGGATTACTTAGACTTTCTTAAACTTTATGTAATTCTAATTTTAGGGTGCTTACTCTTCTTTTTTTCTAACTTTTAATTAAACACTTAATTCATCTATTTTCTATCTTAAAAATGTAGACATTTAAAACTATAATTTTTCTTCTAAGTATCACTATCTATAATTATAAGTTTTAAAATGCAATACTCATAGAATGTCATTCAGGTTTAAACACATCTCAAATTTAATTATAATTGTTTCTTTTCAGGCTGCTTTGAAATTTCAGTTTCTAATTTTATTGTATATGGCCAGTTTATTATGTATGCTGTTGATAATTTGTATTTTAAGACTTCCTTTGTGGCCTAGAAGAGTGCTCAGTTTTTATAAATTATGTATCTTGACTTATTTTTTTCTGTCTTCTGTCTTCTCTTTTGACCATCCTAATGATATTTTGAAAATTTATCCTATTTTTTTTGCTTTATATGCATATAAGAAAATATTGTTCATTGCATACAAGTTCAAGATTTTCTTTCTATCACTAAGTCCTAATCCTCTTTATCACTAGAACCGAAGTTTTTCTTAAAGTATCTGTATCTGGTATTGCTTTAACTGCATCATCTTCATTTTATAGAGTATTTACCTATTATGTTTTTCTTTTTATTCTTTTTTATTTCAACCTTTCTGGGTCATTATAATTTGAGTGTATTTCTTATAAAAAGCATAGACTGAATTTTAAACACTTTCTCAGTGAATCTCTGATTTTTAAGACAGTAGTTTAACACATTTATATTTATTGTATGTCCACTCTCTCTCTTTTTTTTTCTATGCTTTGTTTTTACTTTTCCCTATTACCATCACTTTTCTCTAGTGTATTCGATTTATTGAGTTTTCTTGGCCCCTCAACATTTTATTTTAATTATTTTACTGGTTACCTTAAATTTTGAGCATGCATAACTGATCTAATAAATTCTGAAGTTAATTGTGATGTTCTGTTACACTGAACTGTGTCTCTCAGTAGTCAGGCCCTTGCGTAGTCTGCTGCTCTTGAATCTGGGCTTGTCTTTGACCAACAGGATGTGGCAGAAGTGACGTCAGATTTGAATGTAACATTTTAAAAGGCCTAAAGGCTTCTGCTTTTGCACTCTTGGGAGCCATGAGCTAACTTGCTGGAAAGCTACATGGAGAGACTGTATGGAAAGACGACACGGAGAGGGAGAAGCCTTGAGACCACATGGAAGAGAACTGAGGAACTGAGCTGATAATGAGAATTGAGGTCCCAGCATATGGTCCCAGTTGTGTGTCCCAGCCAGCATCCAGTTGTTTAAACCATGTACTATATTATTAAACAAGTAATTAATTAGTACGAGTATGTTAAAACAAGTGATTAAGTAATTAACACAAGTATAAAGTGGGTAAAAAAGTGTTTACCTACAGAATTGTGAGCAAATAAAGTGGCTGTTGTTTTAAGCCTCTGATACTTGGGATCTATTTCTTCATGACAACAGGTAACTGAAACATTAATGAAATCTTGTTCCTCATACTAAATTACATACCATTCTTATGCTTTAATTCCAGTTTCTCCCATGCTTGCCAATATTCCATGCTGTAGTCTTTTGTGGTTCTATATTCTCTTTAAACATCTCAAAATTAATCATTTAAATCAGTTTATAGTTAACAATTCATTGGATATACCTACATGTTATCCGGTTTTTTTTTTTGCTTAATGTTACTTCTTATATCCCCATATTCATTTTGTGTACCATTTCTTGTTTACTTACTTATATTCCTTTGTTGATTACTCAGCAACAACTGAGTGATAAAAAATGGTAAGCTCAGTTTTTGTTAGCTGAAAAGTCTTCATTTTGTCCTTACTTTTAAATCATAGTTTAGCTTGATATAAAATTTTAGATTGGCATTTATTTTCTCTTAGCAATTTGAAGATAATAGACTATTACCATCTGGTTTTTGTTGTTGCTATTGAGTCATGTGCTGTTTGAGTCTAAATTTTATTTCTTCTTAATATGTGTGTTTTCCTCAGGTTGCTTTAACATTTTTCCTCATTACTCTTCTTATTGTACAGATTTATTATGAAATAGCTAAAATAAATTTACTTCTTTTTTGCTAAGAACTCATATTTTCACAATCTGAAGATTCTTTCATCAACTTAGGCCTTTTAGCTCAAAGGCCATATTCTTTTCACTTGACTAGCTTTTCATTATATAGCAGTCACACTAGGGAAGGCATGTAGTTGTGGAGATTTTGCATTATTCAAACTTCACGTAAGTCAAGACTAATCCTTGCCACGCAGAGAGAAATCTTAGAAAGAGTAGAAAACAATAGCATGGATTACTTTACAAAGTGAATTTAGGTACAAAAAGATGTTTGATCAGCAGATATGAAACTGCTGCAAATTTAGCAAAATATGAACGGTCTCTTTAATGAGGAAAGAAGTCTTGTTTAGGTTGGAAAAACAGTTTCTAGGTTTTGAGTCATTCACTTTTAGATTTCTTTGAAATTAAAAAAATGAAGACTGTTTAGTAACCATTCATGTTTATTTTTCATAAAATGCTAAATATTTTTCTCCATGTTCTATGTATGTTGAATTAGTGAATTAGTGAACTACTATGTGGAAGAAAGTAAACAACTAGCTTAGGTTTTCTGTTCAAAATGTTTTTGTACCGTCTCTTAAAAACTGACGGACTAAGAAACAGCAAGGATTAAGAGGATCTAAACAACCCAATCAAACAACAGTTCTCATTGACATGTATGGAACATCTCCACCAAATGAGAGCAGAAGACATAGGTTTTTTTTTCAGGCTACATAGAACATTCCCAATAGATCATATCATAGGCCATTAAAGAAAAAACCCTCAACAGAAGAATTTTTTTTTTTGAGAAGGATTTTCACTCTTGTTGCCCAGGCTAGAGTGCAGTGGCACGATCTTGGCTCACCACACCCTCCCTCTCCCAGGTTCAAGCAATTCTCCTGCCTCGGCCTCCTGAGTAGCTGGGATTACAGGCGTGTACCACCACACCCATCTAAGTTTGTATTTTTAGTAGAGACGAGGTTTCACCATATTGGTCAGGCTAGTCTTGTACTCCTGACCTCAGGTGATCTGCCCACCATGGCCTCCCAAAGTGCTGGGATTAGAGGCGTGAGCTACCGCGCCCAGCCTCAACAGAAGAATTGAAATGATACAGAGTATGTTCTCTGACTGTATGAAATTAAACTAGACATTAATAACAGAAAAAACACAGAAAAATCTCTAAACATATGGAAATTAAAAAATATACTTTTAACTAATCCATAGATCAGTGGGGAATTCTCAAAGGACAGAAAATACATAGAACTGAGTGAAATGAAGTACAACATATCAGTATATATGGGATGTAACCAAGGCAGTCCTGAGAAGGAAATTTATAGCAGTAAATGCTTAATTAGAAATGAGGAAAGGTCTCAAATCAATAACTTAAATTCACACCTTGAGAAACTTTAAAAAAAAAAAATCAAATCCAAAGTAAGCAGAAGAAGGGAAACAAAGTAAGAACAGAATTCAATGCAATAGAATTAGGAAAACAACAGAGAAAAATCAATGAAACCGAAAGTTGGTTCTTTGAAAAAAACTAATAAAATTGATAAACCTCTAGCAAGACTGACCAAAATAAAAAAGAAGACATAAATCACCAAAATCAAAAATAAAATAGGAGATATCACTACAGATCTTGTAGCTATTAAAAAGTTAATGAAAGAATGCTACAAGCAACTTTGTGCTTATGTATTTGATAACTTAAAGAAGTGGATCAAATTTTTAAAAACCAAAAACTACCCACTCTCAACTAAAATGAAATAGACAATAGAGTAGCTATAACCATTAGATAAATTCATAATTTAAAAACTCACAAAAAATAAATCTTAAGTCACAGACGTTTTCATGGGTAAATTTATCCAAACATCTAAAAACAATAGCACTAATTTTTTGTAAACTATTCCAGAAAATAGGAACAGTGGAAATACTTCCCAACTCATTTTATGAGCCCAGTATTACCTCGACACTAAAATATGACATAGACAGTATTAAAAAACAAAAAAGAAAGGAAATCTACAGACCAATATCTCTCATGAATTTAAACATAAAAATCCTTAACAAAATATTAGCAAACTAA
Organism: Cheracebus regulus; assembly: GCA_963574635.1. Lineage (NCBI taxonomy): Eukaryota > Metazoa > Chordata > Mammalia > Primates > Pitheciidae > Cheracebus > Cheracebus regulus. The sequence goes on along the minus strand of CAUYQU010042918.1, from coordinate 27,985 downwards.
ATCCAATAGTGTGCAAAAGAATTCTGCCATGACCAATTGGAACTTAGTCTAGGAATGTAAGATTGGTTCAACATTCAAAATTGATCATTGGTATATCAGCCTAAAGAAAAGATAATATTATAGTGTCAACTATAATATAATAAAAATCATTTGACAATACATCCATAAAAGCAATTGAATGGAGGAAGTTAAGTCTTTTCAACAAATGGTGCTGGAGCAATTTAACACCCATAGGCAAAAAACAATACAAATCAAAAACAAAAGAACTCAACTCAAATCTCATACATTATACAAAATAAGCAAAAGATGAACTTAATTGTAAAACATAAAACTACAAAATGTTTAAAACAAAACAGGAAGAAAACCTTCAAGATCTAGGAGTAGGCAAAAAGTTCTTAGACTTTACACCAAAAGCGTAATTCATGAAAGAAAAAAATCAATAAATTGTGTCTCCTCAAAATTGAAAACTTTTGCTTTGCAAAAGCCCGAGGGAAGAGGATGAAAAGATAAACAACAAACTAGGAGAAAATAGTTATAAACAACATAGTCAACAAGGGAGTGGTTTCCAGAAAATATAAAGAATTTTCAAAACTTAGCATTCAAAAAACCCCAAAGAATCCAATAAGAAAATGGATGAAGGCCACGAAAAGACATTTTACTAAAGAGGTTACATGGTTGGCAAGTAAGCATATGAACAAATGTTCAACATCTCTTGCTGTTAGGAAAATCCAACTTAGGACCATGATGAACTATTACTGCACATCCATCAGAATGACTAAAATAAAATTAAAAAAAAAACAGTGACAACACCAGGTGCTGAGAAGGATGTGGAGAAACCAGATCACTCCCATATTGCTGGTGGGGATGTAAAATGATACAGTCATTTTGAAAACAGTTTGGTAATTTCTTATAAGGCTAAATATGTAATTATGATATGACCCAGCAACTATGCTCTTGAGCAAATGAAATGAAAAGCTGTATGTGAATGTTCATAGCAGCTTCTGTAATAGTTGAAAACTGGAAACAGCCCAGATGTCTTTTAAGACATGAGCGATTGAACAAACTCTGGTACACACATTCCTTGGACTATCAGGAATTAAAAGGAACAGACTATTCACGTTGGCCATAGCTTGGATGAATCGTCATGGAATTACAGTGAGTGAAAAAAGGCCAATCTTGAAAGATTATATCCTGTATGATCCCATTTATGTAACATTTTTAAAATGACAGACTTTTAGAAATGGAGATTAGTGGTTGCCAGGGTTAAGGAAGGGGAAGGGGAGAGGTGGTGGTGTTATAAATGGGCAGCAGGAAGGACCCTTGTGGTGATGAAATACTCTATATGTTAACTGTGGTGATGGATTCATGAACCTATATATGTGATAACATTTTATAGAACTAAATACACAAATATTTACATGCTAAACTGGGGAAATATAAAGAAGATAGGTGGCTTGTATCACTGTCGATATCCTGATTGTGATATTATACTATAGTTTTGCAAAATGAGGGAAACTGTTAGAAAGTATTCTCTGGATTGTTTCTTACAACTGCATGTGAATCTACAATTATCACAATAAAAATTTCTATAAAAATGCTCTCTTGGCCGGGCGCGGTGGCTCACGCCTGTAATCCCAGCACTTTGGGAGGCCGAGGCGGGTGGATCACGAGGTCAAGAGATCGAGGCCATCCTGGTCAACATGGTGAAAACCCGTCTCTACTGAAAATACAAAAATTAGCTGGACATGGTGGCGCACGCCTGGAGTCCCAGCTACTCTGGAGGCTGAGGCAGGAGAATTGCTTGAACCCAAGAGGCAGAGGTTGCGGTGAGCCGAGATCGCGCCATTGCACTCCAGCCTGGGTACCAAGAGCGAAACTCCATCTCAAAAAAAAAAAAAAGACGAATCACCTTCTCTGCCAGGCTTATGCCTATAATCACAGCACTCTGGGAGGCCAAGGCAAGAGATTGCTTGAACTCAGGAGTTGAAGGCCAGCCAACGCAACATAGCAAGACCCTGTCTTTACTAACAACAACAACAACAACAACAAAAAATTAGCCCCGTGGGATGGGACTCACCTATAGTCCCAGCTACTCAAGAGGCTGAGATAGGAAGATCGCTTGAGCCCAGGAGGTAGAGGCTACAGTGAGTCATAATTGTGCCATAGCACACAGAGCAAGACCCTAACTAAAAAAAAAAAAAAAAATTATCTTATATAATTAAAAGAATACGATTGTGAAGAAGACACTTGCCTCGGATGTGGTCAGGCAGCGTTTTCTTGGTAACAAAGTGGTTAGAACCTTTTTTTCTTAGAATTCATATTGTGCATAGCATCATATGATGGAAGGGACATTTCTCTTGAAGTCTATCTGTACTATCTTTCTACAGCTGCAAAATTGTTCTCTCCACCGCACTCGTAATAATGATTACTATTATTAATAATAATAGCTCCAACAACATTTGCAGCATAATGGCTCCAGTGATTATACTGAGAAGTTTGATGGAATTATTTTCCTGAGCTCATCTTAAAATTTCTTCTTGCTCAATATTTTCTTGTTATTTCTATTCACGTGTCCCTTATAATCCCCTACCTATTATTTCCCTATAATTAGAAGCTCGTGGGGGTGAGGCTTTTTCATTTTGGTTTCCTCATCACTGCTTGGAGCACTGTGGGCACTCAGTAAATACTGTTTGACTTTTGATGTTGACATCTTCAAATGGGGACTGGTGGCTTCAAAAGTTAGGGCAGTCATTGCATCAACCAGGATTAATTTGATAATATGCTTCAAGCTCATTTATAATATTGGCTCTTCCCCAAACACCTTGATTTTTTGAGAGATTAGTGCTAATAACCCAGACTTGTTCATTCCTCTGAGACTTTGAAAATACAACCCAAAATGCTCAGCCATGTTTTGTGACTCTATTTGCAGTAATAATTTTAAAAATATTTAAGGTCATGATAAATTTGACATTTACCAAGTAAACATTGATAAATACTGATATTACTCTTTTCAGGTTTATTGCTATATAGCATCTGAATCAGCAAATTTACACACTCTTAATCAGAGGAATAAAGTGCACAAAAAATTATCTGAGCAGCAAGTGCACCATCTACTGCTCTGATGTTTTTTTAAAAGGAAGTAAGTGACTGAGATACACAAAAGAACCCATGCAACTTGCAGGTAATGTATCTAAACTACAGTAAAGTAACAGGGTAAAGAAACTAGATGTTTCTCCCTGAAAGGACCATTTTCTCTCCTGGACCTGTCAGAACAGTGAACTCAATGATGGTGTTTAGCAAGTGTTCACTGAAATGGACTCACAGACCAAAAGTACACACAAACCTGCTGTTGAAAGCTATTCTCTGAGGATGACAATGAGAAATGAGAAAACAAGTCTACTGCAAATAGAATTTATGTGGACCAGTGTCGTCTTCGCTGAATATCACCTTCATAGAAAATCTGATACACTCTGACTTGAGACATCTACTCCCTTATCTGCAGGAAGCGCCCCTCCCTTCAGAGAAGGAAACCTCAGACCACTTGCATGAGAGCTAGCTCCCATAGAGGCAGTGAGAGCTGGATCTGAACCACAGGAGTACTTACTCATGCAAAGTGTGGCTTCATATTTGAACTGAGGAGATTACAGGTGTGGGTTTATGTTCTGCCATGGAGTAAACTTCTCTGCCCGAAATTGCGGACTCAAACTTAGTACAGTTTCTTTAGACCAACTAAACAATATGCCTAAGCTTGGACAAAGTCTAGGGGAAACACCAAAAATTTTTTTCATGGGTTCTTACCTGAAAAGAAAAGGAACCTAATGATATAGTGTCATGTGGGGTAAAGAAGGACAAGGTTACTATAATATAGCAGCTGTGGCTTGAAACTGGGCAGTGGAGGCTGCAGAACAGGGCTCCTGACCATTGCTGCTCTCTAGATTAACTTAGATATTAGGCAATGCCATTTCTCATCTCTATCTAGAACGATAGGCCTCTTCATCCACAATGGTCTCTTTGCCTTGAATTCTTCCTACCAGATTTCTGTTTCAGTGGTATCTCCACTCAAGATTGCTAAAACCAGAAGCAACAGGCAGAAAACATTTTATTCCCCACAGTACTTCACTGTCTCCTCTGTTGGTCAAAATGGTTTCAAATGAAATCTGTTTTTCATTAAAATCAAGCTGCGCACGGTGGCTCACACCTGTAATCCCAGCACTTTGGGAGGCCGAGGCAGGTGGATCACCTGAGGTCAGGAGTTTGAGACCAGCCTGGCCTGTGTGGCAAAACCCCATCTCTACTAAAAATACAAAAATTAGCAGAGCTTGGTGGCACATGCCTGTAGTCCCAGCTATTCGAGAGGCTGAGGCAAGAGAATCGCTTGCACCTGGGAGGTGGAGATTGCAGTGAGCCACGATCATGCTGCTATATTCCAGCCTGAGTGACCGAACAAGACTCCATCTCAAAAAAAAAAAATTAGAAAATATTGAACTTGGTTTTCTTTCTTATTCACTGAATTTAAATGCACTCAATATCTAAACGTTCCCAGAAATCTGTATTGAAGCCATATGTGCTCTATGCCCAAATCTCTGTACTACAAACTTCTAAGAGATACATATAATGTCTAGCATTACAGCTATAATAAAGACTCAATTTAATTAACAAATAGATTTCTTTATTGTCCAAATATCCAAAAATAATATAAATCCATGGTCTAATGGAAAAACACTGGGAAAATTTCTCTCTCTTTTTTTTTTTCATCACCAGCTGTCTGCTGACCTTGGATAAGTCACCAGACCATCCTGGCTTCCAGCTTCCTCGTCTGTAATATAAAGCGACTGGTCTAAGTAACTCCCAAAGTCTCTCCCTGCTCTAAAAATTCTCACTTCTACAGAGGACCAAGAAAAAGTAATTTCTTCCCTAATTATTCTATAAAGTTTCCAATTATCAATCCCATTCTTCTGGTTGCTTTGTATTCAAACCTGGATTGCTATAATTATTTAAGGGTAATTATCACATTTAAATATAAGTGTTTAAAGTATAAGGGACTGTGGCTGTCGGAACCTTAGCATTAGGCCATGTGAGACTTCATTAAATTAAAAAAAATAAACAAAGACAGCCTCTCTGTTTCATCAACTATCAAGTTATCTGAGCTTGCACTGGCCTTGACATGCTTTTAACAAGCTGTGTGACTCACCCGGAAAACAGAGCAATAGATTCTGCTAGTGTTTTAGACTGTTTGTTTGTAAAAACACCCAGGGGAAGATAGGATAAACAGTTGGTCAGCATCTTGGAGAGAGATTGAAATGAAATTGCTACTACAAAGGCAGAAAAACACAATGTCCTCAAGTTTCTTATGTAGAAATAATGATAAATAAATGCTATCTTATCTATGGAGTAATTGGCAATAATGTCTCATGAAAAAAAATATTTATGCTATCCCAGCAAAGAAAAAGTGATGATAATGGAGGGTCTTGACAAATAAAGAAGGATGTTTACACCAGTTTAAAAAAGATGACCTTTCCTTGTTTCTTTTTTTCTTTTGACTTCTGACCTGCTGTATTATAACAGTGATAGGAAGCACTTTGGGAGGTTTTACAAATACTGATTCTGCAACTTGCAGTTATCAGTAACTTTGCCTCGTGTCCTTTATTTAGGCAAAAGAAAATAAAAACAAATGTGCACTGCAGTTTATCTTAGAATTGAGTATTGTGAGAGGAAAAATGGGCCTGAAAAAGTCACAGATATACTTGACTAGAGGAAGTAGGAATATAGTTTACAACCAAGACTACGATAGCTCAAACTGTTATGATCACTCAATATTTTCTGCTTTAAAATGTAGTTGATACCTGCATTATGATAATGTAGGTAATTGCTGAGTATGAAATGGTAAGGCAATTGTACAGATTTCAGGTTTTGTAACCCGAGATGGTTAGACAATTTGAACAATATTATTTGTGTGTATCAGTGTGTCTCATCCGGGGATGTGTTTGTCTCTCCGGAGACATTTGGAAATTCCTGGAGACATTTTTGGTTGTAACAACTTTGAAAGATCTCTGGCATCCAGTGAGTAGAGGTCAGGGGTGCTGCTTATCATCTTTCAATACACAGGAAAGCCCCCGACAACAGTTACCCTGTCCGACATGTCAATGGCGCTGAAGTTGAGAAACCCTGATCATTATAAGGATAAAATTTAAAACCATTTGTTGTGGTCCAATGACTTCTGTAGTATACCTTTTTAAGGAAGGAGCAACTCTATTTCTAGAGAGTTGGAAGGTTGACCGGATAGATAAGGCCTCCCATATGCCAAGGCTGGTGTCAGGAAACTCCCTGGCTGAGATAGGGCTGCTAGGCCATGATTTAGGGTACCTGATCCAATGTGCATAGCCAGAGGCCACCAAACTGCACCTGAGTTGGGGAATACTTGGATTATGTCACCGATCTTAGGTAGAGTATAAGAAACCCCTGTAGTCACTAATCCAACCAGAAGGAAGAATCTGGGCTTTTTCTCATATCCATACACAGAAAAGTGTGGCTCTCCTTAAGTTAGCCAAGGTACAGACCAGAAAATAAATACTAGTTGCAATGATGAAACAGTCGGCACACAAGCAACTCAATCAGCCAAAGCAGGGAGGTGGAAACATAGGTGTGTGTGAGTGTGTTAGCATGAGTGTGTGTGTGCCTGTGCCCCAGATGAGGCATGCTGGTGAGGTCAGTTTTCTGAGGACCACAGATTTAGCCCAGGGACAGTGTGAGGGATCAGCCTTTAATTTCTGTAGACTTCAGGTGTCATTCCATCTATTAGGCTATATTTCACAGGTATGCTTGCAACTGGGAATATGAGAAAAGTGTTCTTGTAATTTCATGTGGCTTATCTGACTTTGCCACATCAAATCAAAATGTCCTTCTCAGAGGTACCGCAGGTGAGTTCTCCAGATTTCGGAGGAAGTGATAGAGAGTGATAACCTCATCAAACATATCCCTGCCTTTTGTGTCCCAGGGTCTGTGACACACAGGCCCTTAGGTATTATGAGGCCTTTAAGTCTTCTGTGGGGAGTGTGGTAGGGGATGATTGATAGAAACTTTATGTGTTTAATTCAGTATACTCGTTATTAAACCTCATTCAATATATTCACAGTACAATATAAAACTTAAGGTGATGTCTGAATCAAATTGTCTATTAAACGCATTGCAATATGCTTTAGAACTTTATTCTAATTTTCCCATTAAAGTAATTACCTAAATTCATTTATAACTTCATGCACCACAACTTGTAGTTTTTAGTTCTGTAATATACACATACATATGTGAGGACTGTGTATATTCTTTGCTTTTAGGAAATCCAGTAAGGAAAATCTAAAGTTGGAAAACAGATAACCCTCAAGGTGATTATTTATGTCATCAAATAACTTGTTGCTTCCCAAAAGTCCTTTCGATGAAAAAAACAAAACAAAATCAAAAGCTGAATCAAATCCATAAATATAAATTAAGTACTTAATCTTATCATCAAGAAAGAATATACAAAGAAAACCAAGATTAATTTTGGGTCTTTAAGACTTTATATAGTTCAAGTGGCTTCAAAAGCCTCATTTGCATATCATTAACCACATGACTGGTGGCTAGAGTTGTTTCTGTTCCTTAGATTCCTTCCTCAGGGAACCACTTATCCCTTTTTGGGCCTGCATCATCTTATGTCTTTTTTTTTTTTTTTTTTTTTACATAAACCTATAAGTCTTTGAATGTTTTTCTACTTTCTGGTACAGAACAGGCTTACCTTGTACTTTCCCTCTTCTAGCCCTGAACTTATTCAGTTTCTCCAAGAAGCCCAGGGCAATGATGTTTAGAAACCAAAATCTGGGCATCAGATGTGATCATTGCTACTGAAGTATTATTGCTTCTTGGCCCCTTTAGTAGAGATAGTTAGAATGCATATTTATTTAAATTGTGACTGAATCACACTGAATCCCCTGTTCCTAATTCAAAACCACAGGGTTTTTCCTTTCATAGAAAGGCACTCTACATTCTTTAACTCAAATCAGTGATCCCTACTCAGGAGGGCTTCTTGTCTCTTATTCAAGTTTGTACTCATTTATTTCTTATTTTGCTCCTCAGGTGACTCAGTAAGGGAAAGCTGATGTGAAGCCTGATTAGCTTTTACCGTGATCCCTTTTCCTAAGGAGCTTTCAACAGTTTCCATTCATTTTGCCTGACTCAAAAGATACAATCTGTTATTTCTTTTAGTACCTTAAAAACAAACAAACAAAAAAAACAAAAAATCACCTTCCAAAATCCTATGTATTTCACATGTCTAAGTTCTGAGGACAACCCAATCTATACAGGTTTCTCCAAGGAGGGCAGAGGAGAGAGAACAGAGCAGAGTGGGGTGACTGCCTCCTGATCTTATACAGCCCACTGCTTACTGTTTAAGTCTTGAGACTAGAAGACTCATATTTCTGCTATCAGATAATTAAGATACAACATCTTAATTATCCTTCTATCATCGTGCAGGTTAATGGTGTGCCATGTCAAATTTTGTGCACTGTTTCATAAAAAGAAAACAGTGTTTTTCCTGACAAAGCATCGCATAATTAATGTGACTATAACAATAACAAAAATGCGGATTTCCTCCTATTCTTTCCTTTCTTTGAAGTCAAGTGAGGAACCAAAATGGACTGTAAAGGGAAACTTTTTTTGTCGTCCTTCTTTCTACTAAGCTTTGTTTGAGGTTCTAAATTCAATACACAGCTTGCACTGAGGAGGCTGTAGCACATTTTCCAGCAGCTGCAGCCAGGATTAACTGTGCCGCCTTCTTCCTTTGCCAAATCCATTCGTAAAACAAAACTGAAACAGGTCCTGAAGCTTCCTCATCTCTGAAATTGAGGCCCAACACACGGTGCAGAAAGTGCTGGACTTGAGAAAATCTGGGTTTGCGGCCAGTTTTTCTGCTTTAGTGCCGGTGGCCGTGGGCAAAGCATTGGTTCTCTTTGAGCCTGTTTCTTCCCTCCAAAGCAAGAATAAAAGTCACTGCCTTGCTTACCTCATAAGGGCGTTTGAGGCTCAAATTAAATGTGATAATGTCAAAGAGCTTTGTGAACTCTAAAGAACTATAAATAAAAGGTATTATTAGAAGCTGTTGAAAGTAAATAATGAGGCAGCTTAATTTAAGTAATTTCAAATGCCTCAGGGACAAAGAGCTGTGTGAGAGTGTTAGATATTTGCACTGCCCTGTGGTAATAAGAGAAGAGAGGGTGGCCTGGGATGAGGAAGGTAGCATGACTCCTCTCTCGCAGGGAAAGGTGGGCTGGGGTTGAGGAGGGAGATATTGAAGTTGGGGAAGGCAGGAGACATCACAGCGGATTGCTGCATGCAATTATGATGATGAGCTGGGATTTAGCTAACAGGAGAGAGAAAGATGGTAGGAACAGCTGAATGTGCTCCAGAAATAGCAGAAGGAGAGCAAAAGATGTGGCTCAGAAATAGCAATAAATACATCAATAAATCAGAAATCAAGGCTGATAAAGATCGAGGAGGAGGGAGAGCCTGGAGGGAAAGGAGTTTCCAGGCTTAGGGACAAAGGAGCCTGAAGTGGGGATCCCAGGGCATCAGCAGTTGACGTCCTGAGCCAGAGGTCCCCAGGCACTTACTTGCATTCATGAGTGCCTACGGTGTGCCAGACAGTAGGAAGAAGACTCTGTTTTCAAACAAAATCTTACAAGAACCCAAATATATAAAATAGAAAAATTTGATGCTGCTCTGTTGAAACAAGGCCTGGGGGACTCCGGGCCATTCAGCTTTCCTCTGAATCCAGATTGTAGCTCCAAAAACATCTCAGCAGGGAGTGAGGCCTTTGTTCCTCTACCGAGAGACAGAGATAGCACTGCTCATCCTTATTATATCTCCAGCACTTAGCACATGATAAGCATTCAATGTTTCCTGTGTAAATGAGCGCATGTATGCATGAATGAATGCACAAGATAGAGAGTGTGTGTGGTCTGTAGGAAAGAATTCAGATAAATGGGTCCAGTGGATTCCATAACTGCATAGTGAAGCTGTAACTTAACAACCATCAATAGTTAATACATAAAGGTTTCTCAATCTTTAGACATGGAATGGTGGGTGGGTTACTGTGACTAGCCTGCCAGAGACACTAGCTTGCCAGAGTCACTAGCTTGCTTACCCATGTGTGTCAAGCCACAGCGGTCAAAGTTAGAAAGCGTAAGACAAGACAGAACAAGAGAAAGCTTCTAATGACAATGTCTTGGTCACTTCATTGCAAAAACACAACTAGTCCTGTGCTCTGCTCATGCATGGTGGGGCAGGCTGTCTTCAGAATCACAGAACACAAGAAAAACAGCTAACATTTATCATGTGCTACTTTCCAGGCACAGAAGCAGTCCTTTTATGTGTGGTGGGTAGAATAATGCCCACCTAGAGACATCTATACCCCAATCCCTGTAGCCTATAAATATGCTCTGTTACATGGCAACAGAGAAACTCAGGTTGCTAATAGCTGACCGTCAGATAGGGAGAGTGTCGTGGATTATCCAGGTGGGCCAATGTCATCACAGCGTCCTTGCAAGTGACAGTGGCAGGTAGGCGAGTCAGAGAAGGAGCTGTGAGGACAGGAGCACAGGTTGGAGTGATGTGATGTGATGCAATTTGAGGACTTGGTCACTGCTGTTTTTGAGATGGAAGAGGGCCACAGGCCAAAGCAGTGCAGGCAGCCTCTAGGAGCTAGAAAAGCAAGGAAATAGATTCTCCCCTAGAGCCTCCTGGCCCTGCTGATACCTTGATCTTAGCACAGTGAAACCCAGTTCACACTTCTGACCTTCAGAACTGTAAGATTAAAAAATTTGTGTTGTTTTTCAGCTACCACATTTATGGTAATTTTTTTATAGCAGCCATAGGAATACAGATGTTCTCACTCCACCTTCATGGCAGTCCTAATAGCTGGGTACTTACTGTTGCTGTTTTGAAGATGAGGAGACTGAGGCACAGAGAGGTTGGATCACTTGACCCAGTTGGTGCAGCAAGTGCCCTGAGTCCACAGCTGCCTCTCTTTATCACACTGTTCCCTAGAGGGGCTTTACTTCCTCCTCCCACAAACGAGAAAATGAGGCCCAGAGAAGTGTCCTGACCTGCCCCAGGTCACAGACAAGTTGGAAGAGACAAAGCTCAAACGATGTCCCAGGAGAATGGTGTAGACCAGTGCTTCACAAACCTAAAGTCTCATCAGAATAGAGGTTCCAACTTGGTAGGTTTGTCTGGGCTGGGCTCCAGGACCCTGTGTTTTTCAAACAGCTCATAAGTGAGGTCCAGGCCTCTGGGTCTGGAGCAGCAAGGCTGTAGTAGCAGCTCCTGTGCTCTGCTTTGGGGGTCTGAGAATCTAAGGTCAACAGAAGAGGCTTGGGCTTTAGTGGGATGAGGATGACGGGGCACTAGGAGGGAGAGAAGATGCTTGGAGGGGGGAGACACAGGCACCGACGCTACACGGCAGTCCTGTGGGGAATGAAATTTAGGGTTTCACGGAAAAAGGCCAGGCCTAACCAGAAGGATATAACTCTTTGTGCTGCCCAAGAGAAAGATGTCACTCAAAAGTGATGATTATTTTTGTCATTTAAAAAGTCATCATAAACACTCCCATGTAATTCCAGTGCTTTGGGAGGCAGGATCACTTGAGCTCAGGAGTACAAGACCAGCTTGGGCAACACAGTGAGACCTTATCTCTATTAAGAATTTTAAAAATTAGCTGGGCATGTAGGTGCATGCTTATAATCCCAGCTACTCTAGAGGCTGAGGTGGGAGGATCATTTGAGCCCGTGGAGATGGAAGCTGCAGTGAGCTATGATCATGCCACTGCACCCAGCCTAAGAAACAGAGATCCTAATTCAGAAAAAAAAAAAAGAAAAAAAGAAAAGGTTATCGAAAGCTTGAAGCTTGCAGGCCTGGGTCAGGAATGATGAATAGCACAGACAGGTGAAGGACATTCTGTCTGCCATAGAGCCTAAAATATGTATACAAGGTTGTGAGAGAAAACCCAACAGTCTTCATTTCCTGACATATGTTTTATGTGTCTTTTTTTTTTTTTCCAGAGAGAGAGAAAGAGATAGTGTGCTTATTCTTCAAGAAAGGTCTCTAAACTTTTGGCAGAATCAAAAGGCTAGTACCCCAGGCCCCTTCCCCTCCTTAGGCCCAACACCACCCACTCAATAGACAGCAAAAGCCCCAGGAGGGTTGCTGCTCTATAACTACACTCATGGACCCTGAATCTTCATTTGAAAAGAATCCTTGCACCCCTCTGTATGTGAGGGGCTTGCTGGAAGAGTCTCCCTAACCTGCTTCACTGCAATTGAATAATTTCCAGTTGTCTGTGGCTACCGCAGCTGCCTGCAGGCTAGGAATGTTCTGGTTTCCTTTTGAAACAACTCCCAGTTATGCAAGCAAGAAATATCAGCTTTCCTTTCAGATATGTGACCTCAGAGAGGAAGCAAATGTTTGGCTGACTGGTTCCTAGGAGTACAGAGTGAAAACAATGCTTGTATTTATTTAAAATGGCTCAAAAATGAGAACACTTTAAAAAAACTCATCATACTTGACACTATTCTTTTAAATTCAACAGCAGTTTTTATAGGGAATATGTAGATTGATAAATATGTAGACAAATACTCTTTTTCATTATTTCATTAGGTCAATATGGAAAATGCTCAGTAGGTCTTTTGAACATTTTAAAGGACTCCAAAGATGCTGGAGAAAATGCAACATTCATTCTTAGTTTTTTAGGTAGACAATAATGTAGATGCATAGAGAAATATCCAGAAGGATGTTCATCAAAATGTTAACAGTATTTGTCTCGGGATGACAGAATTTGGAGCAGGTTTTTTTTTTCTTTTTTATACTTCTCTCTCTCTCTGTCTTTTTTTTTTTTTTTTTTTTTTTTTTGATGGAGTAAAAAAGTGTAACCCAGGCTGGAGTGCGGTAGCATGATCTCGGCTCACTGCAATGTCTGCCTCCTGGGTTCAAGTATTTCTCCTGTCTCAGCCTCCCAAGTAGCTGGGATTAAAGGCACCCACCACCATGCCCAGCTAATTTTTGTATTTTTAGTAGAGACGGGGTTTCACCATGTTGGCCAGGCTGAACTCCTGACCTCAGGTGGTCTGCTCACCTTGTCCTCCCAAAATACTGAGATTACACGCATGAACCACCGTGCCTGGCCTATATTTCTTTAAAAAAAATATACATATATATTTTCCTGTACTCCCAGCACTTTGGGAGGCCGAGGCAGGAAGATCACTTGAGCCCAGGAATTGGAGGCCAGCCTGAGCAACTTGGTCAGAACCCTGTCTCTACAAAAAAAAAAAAAAACCAAAAATTAGCCAGGTGTGGTGACATGTGCCCATAGTCCCAGCCACTCAGGAGGCTGAGGTTGGAAGATCGCTTGAACCTGGGAGGTTGAGGCTGCAGTGAGCTGTGATCATAGCACTTCACTCCAGCCTGGGTGATACAGTGAGACCCAGGGTCAAAAAAAAAATGTGTGTGTATTATATTATATATATATTTCAGTAGTTTTTAGGGTACAAGTGGTTTTTGGTTGTATGGATGAATTATATAGGGGTGAATTCTGAGATTTAGTCCATCCCATACTTGGCACAATTGACCTTCCATGCTCTTTAATGTACAGTTTGCAAAATGGAGCGTTAAGGTACTTCTAAAATAAGTTTTCTACTGACTGTTCCAGCTTAGGGTTTCACCTCTACAGGTAGTGGCAATTCTTCTGGAAAATAACAAAATATGTCAATTGGTTGCCTGGCTCAGTCAACAAACATGGAGGAGCTTATGGAAGTCCAAGGAAGGTGTTTCGCTGTGTTCTGAAGAAAAGTCTCTCTTTGTTTCCAGCTAGGGCCCAGGTGCCCGGTGAAACAGTTCTGCATGACGAGCACTTAGGTAAGGAGGACTCTGGCCATCAGGGGAGCTTGAGGTCCTCGGGTTTTCAGTTATCAATCTCGAGTAGCGAAAAAACAAGCTTGATAGTTACACAACGCTTGTTTGCTGTGTCGTCTCATTCAGCCCTGACACTTCCTGCTATTCTTCTCCACTATGGTCTTGTGTCATCATCTGCAAAATCTGAATAAAAATACTTCCTCCCAGGAGTATTGTGAGGATTAAAGGAAACAATATGAATGGCACAAAGTAGGCCTCTAAAAATGTTCCTTCCACCAAGAGCCCAAAGCAAACGGGATTTGCAAGAATAATTTCTGTTTGGCTATGGGATATGTTATGTCACCTTTCTGCCTTAAACTGGTCCACCAGTTGATCTATATTTTACTTGGTCTACCAGTCATACTAATTTTTATTTCTTTTGAACACACAACTGATGATAGGAGAGGCAGATCCAATCTGCCGTCTGTTGTGGTTACAATTCACAGGATGCCTACGTACATGCACATTAAGGAGAGAGGGCTGTGCTTAGAAAAAATGGTCATACGTAAATGAGTTGATTATCGTGGTGATGGGAAACTAAGATTCAATGTCAGAAGAGACCATCTTTGATGCCTGCTAGTAGCTGTTGGGAGCCAGAAAAGTTAGATGGATTTTCCTTTCTTTCTTGCCCTCTCCCATGACACACACATACAGACTCAGACCTCATCTGTTGCCAGCAAGCAGGGAAAGAACTCCCAGGGTGATGCTGATATGAATATTCCTTCCTTGCCCCCTACTCACCTTGCTCAAGCCACATAGCTAAGGTCAGCTTTGGGGAGCCAGGTACCAGCCCTGTCCCTTCACTGTCCTCAAGCTCCTGGGATCCTCAGGGCAGAGGTATATAATGGTTTTCCACTGTGGTGGGGGCCTGGTACATTGGCCTGTTTCCTGCCTGAGCACCGACTAGAGGGAATGAAGCTTACATGGCAGGGCCTGCACCACTTGCCGCAGCCCTTCTAAGGCCCTACAACTAGGTTTTTACGGTTGTATGATTTCTGTAAAATCTGTAGGAGATATTTGAACCACCATCAGTTAAGACCCTGTTCTCTTCTACCCATTCTGATTTCCCTCCATCATTCTTCCTCATTTGTCAATGGCATTGTGTGTCCATGCATTTCTGGGGAGTTGCACGGGAGATTCATTTAGCTTGGGTTTAGTGGGATGTGTCTGTGTATGTTGCAGCCTGTTCCAGGTAGAGTTAAGCTGCTGCTGAGAAAACTCCTATTGCCCAATGTGCTGACTCAGTGGGAGCTGTGACAGGAAGGTACAGGAGACAGAGGCCATGTCATGACATGACCATGTTCTTAAGTAAAAAGAGAGTGGAGGATAAGCAAGGTTTGACATGTTTGGAGCTGGAAGATAGTCTATGGAACATGATTGCAATTATCAGTAAGTAGAAAATTCGGTTGTCAAAGAAGATTAGTCAAAATATAAGTTCTTTCCTGTCAAGAATATACTGGAAAATGCAGCATAGATGATTTTAACTTACTATCTGTGTTTTTCTTTCCTGGATTTATGAGAATCACATGCCACAACATGTATATCTGAGTTTGTAGGCAAGTCTGACGCAGTACTACAAAAGCAAAGTGTCTATAGCAGTTTATGAATGAAAAAAGCAAAAGCTTGATAGAGGTGCCTAAAATTTAGGACAGCAATCTTAAAAATGTACATTACTTTACTAATAATGAGTTGCAAAATCAGAGAGAAACTTTTCTACACAACTGATTGGAGAATATAGATTTCAATCAACTCTGCTAGAGGAAAGAGTAGGAGTTATTTTTTCTATTCTATGGAAAATATGACAAAATTGTCATGTGGAGAAGTGGTCAAAGATTGTACAGCCAAAACAATATAGAAGAAAAAATTATAGAGATGTGTCAGGTAGTAAATAAATAAAACATTCTGTCATCTGAGGGGCTTTGTAGGTTTCTGGTACTTAGCAGCTTTTTAAAAATTATAAATTATTTCAATCTATTATTTCATTCTAAATGATATTCACTTTCATAACTACTTTTGGATATCTTCTTTTGCATTATTTTTCTCAGAGAGGGTCCCCCAAATAGATTAGGTCTTAGGATCTGTCGTAAGTGCTAATGTGTTATTGAAAGCATTTTCCAAGCTTACCAATGATTGCCGGGGATGAAGAACAGAGATGGAGACCAAAAACGGTGTTGCTGATACACAACATGACCCTACTAAGCTACCTGGACACAGCATGGGCCCTGCGTCTCTCTGTGAGAGGTTGAGGGATTGAGGACGTGTATGCTCCCTCTCCATCCAATATGGCTAACAGTCAGCTGGAAGGACCGTGCTTGAGTTGCCATCACATCTCTTCCTCTTCCTCCGTCCTCTTCTGCTGTTAAATTGCATTTGTATTTTATAACATAATGCATGTCATAGCTTCAAAGTCAAGTGGGACTCTAGCATTCATAAGGAGAAACAGCAGCCTCTTGCTCCTCCACCTCATCGACAGGTCTTTCCCCTACAGGAAACTGCCGATTTTCTCCCCAGTTATTTATCTCTGCACAATAACTGAATATGCTACACTGGAATTTATTAGTTTTTCAATCATAAACACTTTTATCTTTTGACTTTTTACTGTGGACTAAGAGGCTTTAGTTTTCTTCTAGCCTTCCCGCTTCTATTCTCTACATCCCAATATGGGCATTTCTCAAATTAAAGTTAAATCAATATTAGATGTTGGGATGGGCCTGGTGGCTCATGCCTGTAATACCAGTACTTTGGGAGGCCAGTGTGGGAGGATCACTTGAGCCCAGGAGTTTGAGACCAGCCTGAACCACATAGGGAGACTCCATCTCTATGAAAAATAAAAACTTAGGTGGATGTGGTGGCATGTACCTCTGTGGTCTCAGATACTCAGGAGGCAAAGGAGGGAAGGTCACTTGAGTCTGGAAGTTCAAGACTATAGTAAGCCATGATCATGCCACTCTAGCCTGGGTAACAGAGCGAGACCTTGTCTCAAAAAAAAAAAAAAAAAAGAGATGTTTACATTATTATAAACATGTACACATATTTGCAGGTTTAAAAAAGTTTATTTACAGTGACCTCTCTGCTGTACTTCTCCAATCTGGACTGATTACTCGCTGAGTCTGCTGCCCAGCTGTGGTTCCAGACTTCCCTTCCTCTCTGCCCTGTGAATTCCTTTTGACCATCCTTGATGATGGAGCTCCTGTTTTCTGGAACCCATGTCTTCCTCTTGCATGGTTTAATCCCTTACTTTGGTGTAGCACATCCCTCAGGAACTTCCTAGGAAAGAGGTGGTGAAGGGAAATTGTAAAGTCTTTGCATGATTTTATTTTACCTTCACATTTCATTGATAGTTTAGCAAGGCATAGAATTATAGGTTGGAAAAAATTTTCCTTACAGTTTTAAAGACATTTTTCCATTATCTTCTAGCTTTGGACTTGTTGTGAAATCCAGTGCCATTCTTTCTTAGTCCTCTCTGTAAACCTCAGGTGCTTTTCGTTACTGATGGTGTCCCGAAGTTTCAGTGACATGCCTTGCTGGGCCTTGTCTCTTTCAGTTTTCTGGGTATGCCATTTTGATCTGGTGATTGATCCTTCAGTTTCAGAACATGTGCTTCTACGATTTCCTTGGTAAACTCCTCCTCTGTATTTTCTTTCTGGAACATATAATATTCAACAAGTATTTTGTGGATCCCTACTTTATGCCAAGAACAACCCTGGACACCTGGAACATATCAGTGAATAGAGTAGAGGCCTTAGAAATAACACCATACATCCACAGTCATCTGATCTTTGACAAACCTGACAAAAACAAGTAATGGGGAAAGGATTCCCTATTTAATAAATGGTGTTGGGAACCAAAAGCAATGGTAACAAAAGTCAAAATTGACAAATGGGATCTAATGAGCTTCAGCACAGCAAAAGAAACTATCATCAGAGTGAACAGGCAACCTACAGAATGCGAAGAAATTTTGCAATCTATCCATCTGAAAAAGGGCTAATATCCAGAATCTGTAAAGAACTTAAATTTACAAGAAAAAAAAAACCAACGCCATCAAAAAGTGGGTGAAGAATATGAACAGACACTTCTCCAAAGGAGATATTTATGTGGCCAACAAACATACGAAAAAAAGCTCATCATCACTGATCATTAGAGAAATGCAAATCAAAACCACAATGAGCTACCATCTCATGCCAGTTAGAATGGTTATTATTAAAAAGTCAGGAAACATCAGAGGCTGGAGAGGATGTGGAGAAACAGGAGCGCTTCGACACTGCTGGTGGGAGTGTAAATTAGTTCAATCATTGCGGAAGACAGTGTGGCAATTCCTCAAGGATCTAAAACCAGAAATACCATTTGGCCCAGCAATCCCATTACTGGGTATACACTCAAAGGATTATAAATCATTCTACTATAAACACACATGCACACACATGTTTATTGTAGCCCTATTCACAATAGCAAAGACTTGGAACCAACTCAAATGCCCATCACTAATAGACTGGATAAAGAAAATGTGGCACATATACACCCTGGAATATTACACTATAAAAAAAGGGATGAGTTCATGTCCTTTGCAAAAAGATGGATGAAGCTGGAAACCATCATTCTCATCAAACTAACAGAGGAACAGAAAACCAAATATTGCATGTTTTCACTCATAAGTGGGAGTTGAACAATGAGAACACATGGACACAGGGAGGGGAACATCACACACTGGGGCCTGTTGTGAGGTGGGGGTAGTAGGGAGGGATAGCATTAGGAGAAATACCTAATGTCCATGATGCATTGATGGGTGCAGCAAACCACCATGGCACATGTATACCTATATAACAAACCTGCCCGTTCTGCACCTGTATCCCAGAATTGAAAGTATATTTATATATATATATAAACATCCCCTGTGCTTGACTTATTCATCATGTCTTTTTCTAACTTGGTAGCTCATTTCTTTTTATTGCTAATTACTATTCCATCGTATGGATGCACTACAGTTTGTTGATCCATCGAGTGACAGACTCTTTGGTTGTATCCAACTTTTGATGATTATGAATAAAACTGCTACAAACATTCATGTGCAGATTTTGTGTAAATAAAGTTTTCAACTCATTTGGGTAAATAGTAGTCAGATCATATGATAAGATGATGTTTAGTTTTTGGAGAAATTGCCAAACTATACTTCAAAGTGGCTGTACCATTATTAATTCCTGCCAGTAATGAAGGAGGGTTTCTGCTCTTCTGCATTTTTGCCAGCAGTTTTAGTTTTTTTTTTGTTTTTGTTTTTTAATTTTAGCCGTTCTAATTCGTGTGTTGTATCCCCTAGCTGTTTTAGTTTGCAATACCCTAATGACATATGATGTAGAGCGTCTTTACATATACCTATTTGTCATCTGCATATCTTCTTTGGTGAGGTGTTCAGACCTTTTGTCTATTTTTAAACTGGATTGTTTTCTCACTGTTGGGTTTTAAGAGTTCTTTGTATATTTTGGATACAAGTTATTTATCAGATATACGTTTTACAAACATTTTCTCCCAACCTGTTCCTTGTCTTTTCATTCTTTTAACAGCGTCTTTCTCATAGTAGACATTTTTAATTTTAGTGAAGTCCAATTTATCAATTTGGATTATTCCTTTAAAAGGTTATGTCAATCTCAAGGTCATCTGGATATTCTCCTATGCTATCTTCTAGTTTTATAGTTTTGAATTTTGTGTTTAGGTCCGTGATCCATTTTGAGTTAAATTTTTGAAAAGTATAAAGTCTGTGCATCGGTTCAGTGTTTTACACTTGGATGCTCTGTTTTTCAGCATCATGTGATGAAAATAGCTTTTTGTTCTACTTTCTGAAAGATTTTCTTATCAGCAACAGAAATCTTTTTAAGTTATCTGTTTAGAGTCAAATCAATTAGAACAACAACAACCACACAAAACAAACCCCAAACTAAAAAAATACTGTCTTAACCATGGGTGGACCAGACATATGCTGTCAGCACCATCCTTTAACCTCCCAGTGTCAGCTCGTGTTTCTGTCTACACCTTGTGGTCATCAGGTGGCCTCGACCCTACTTCCTGCTTTGTGGTTGGTCATATTTGCAGGTGTTTTTAAGAAATGAAGATTCCAAGCTGTGGAAAAAATAGTTGACTTAAATTCAGCCCAGAAATAGGGACTGACTTTCTGACACAGAGAATTACTAAATGGCACAGAAAAGGGGTTTCACAAACTCAGGACAAGTTTAGTGGTTCCAGGTATTAGCAGCCTGGGTTCAAATTCCATCTCTGCCACTGACTGGCCATGAGACCATGGGTAAGACATTTAAACCTTTCATACTTCAGTTTCCTCATCTCTAACGTCCAGGTAATAATAGAAACTGCTTCCTGCTGGGCACGGTGGCTCGCTCCTGTAATCCCAGCATTTTGGGAGGCCAAGGAGGGTGGATCATGAGGTCAGGAGTTCAAGATCAGCCTGGCCAGCTTAGTGAAACCCTGTTTCTACTAAAAATAGAAAAATTAACTGGGCATGGTGGTGCACCTGTAGTCCCAGTTACTGGGGAGATGGAGGCAGGAGAATGGCTTGAACTTGGGAGGCGGAGGTTGTAGTGAGCCAAGATCTCACCACTGCACCACACCAACCTGGGTGGAGAGTGAGACTCCATCTCAAAACAAACAAACAAACAAAAAATCTGCTTCCTTGTTTGAGGATTAAATGACTTATTTTATACAAAAGGCATAGAGCAATGCCTAGCATGCAGCAAGAACTGTAAATGTGTTTCCTGTTTTCATTACTGCCTGCCTAAGCATGTGAGTCACCAAAAACTCAAAATTAAAACTTCAGTCTCCTTATGCAACTTGTCATCACTCACTCGAAGACAAGCGGGGGCTGCCATCTCAGGAGCAGCTGAGTTATTCTAGGTCTTCCAACCCTCACCAGCTCTCTCATTTCAATGTTAATTTAGAAAGAAGAGGTACCTGCATCAATGATAAGTCAAAAGGCTTATACTGGCTTAGCAAACCATTCCATTTTAATGGTTTTCTGGAAGAATTGAGACTCCGATTATACCAGTCCAAGGGACTAGGGATGCTCAGAAAATAACCATTGCATTTTACTGTCCTCCGTACTGGGCCCGGAGCACTAAATCTATGTACCAGGGCAACCTCAGGTTCTTTTGAGATAACCTGACCCCACTTGCTTGGCTCTGCTCTATCAATTCAAAACCCACAACACCTCTGGTCCCAGCTCCCAACCTTCAAAAGCATGATGTCACCCATATCCCTGATAATCTCAGGAAAAGACTTTAGTTTTCACAATCAGAATTTTAACTTCTATTGAACTCAGAGACTGACAAGCTCCCAAGGATATGGTTTCCAGTCCAGAGTTTTAAGTTGTAAGGAAATAATATTCCTCTTTAGAATGCCATTTAGCAAGTAGAAAAGGTACATTTATTGAGTGATAAATTCTGGAAAAAAAATAATTTTTTTTTTTTGAGAAATTCTGAGATTTTTTTTTTTTTTTTTTGAGTCAGAGTCTCACTCTGTTGCCCAGGCTGGAGTGCAATGGCACAATCTTGGCTCACTGCAACCTCCACTTCCCGGGTTCAAGCGATTCTCCTGCCTCAGCCTCCTGAGTAGCTGGGACTACAGGCGTGTGTCACCACATCTGGCTAACTTTTTTTTGTATTTTTAGTAGAGATGGGGTTTCACTGTGTTGGCCAGAATGGTCTCGATCTCCTGATCTCGTGATCCACCTACCTCAGCCTCCCAGAGTGCTGGGATTACAGGCATGAGCCTGGTTGAGATTTTTTTTGTCACGTTTTCTTAAAAGCTTCTCCTTACCTCTGCTTCTAACACATCTCTTTTATATTCTGGATTTGAAGTATGATTAAAAGGTCTAGGCTTGATTGCCAAAAGAAATGCATAGTCATGTTAGAGTATACGAAACGAGTCTCTCAGAAATTATGGCTAGCTCTCAGTTCCTGACAATGTGGTCTCAAAAAACGGGGAAGTGAGTTAGTTCTTCCAAAAAGTATAGAGGAGGAGGTGGAAAAGGTTAGAAAGATCAAGTCTCTTGGAAGCTTTGTGTGGGAATTCCATCACTTTTATCTTCAGGACCCAAGGCCATGATAGCAATGATGATGAAGATGATGATGATGATGCCTGGTACTTACAAAAAGTCTTTCATCTGTAGACTCAACACAACCACTAATTAATTCCAAAGGCAAGGTAGGCAAATATCATTATCTTCAATTTACAGGCCAGGAATCTAACAAGGAAGGAATGGAGCCCTTTACCCAAGGTAATTTCAGAGTGAATATCATGAATGAAGAGTTTCTGCCTCTTCACTGACCACTGGTCACCTACAGGTAGCTACAGGAGGGCTTTCTTTTATTCCTTCAGAAGTTGCTTTTAAGCCAATATTTGTGGATGACATTGTGGGACTATAAAAGATGACAATAAAAAGAAGCACTTGATTAAATGTCAAAATGGAAGGTAAAGGGGAAAATAATTTGGGATGAAAGAGAGAGCTGTGGGTCTGAGAAGGCTTCAAGCAGAGGGAACTTGAAGGGGGATTCAGAATTTGAATTCAGGGAGAGGAGCTATTATGAGAGGCTCTGAGCATCCTTGTACTCAGGCCCTGAATGTTCTTGCTGGTTTTACCAAGAATGCAAGGGCTTTACTGCTTTTCACTGCCTTTTCTTTTCTTTTTTATTTTTTTAGAGAAGATGGAATTGAACACTTGGGCCGTTTCTCAGGTTGTGTGTTACAAATAACCTTGAGGGACGAGATGATAACGCCCTGCAACAAAGAGCAGGTTTCCTTACCATCCGCTATGAAAGAGGTGGATTCCCCAAGCCTAGGTTTTTCTCCTATAATACAACCCACTGCATGACAGTATTCGTCTGAGCCCTATGTTGCCCTCTGGGACTTGGAAGCAAGGAAAACAGCTCAAACATCATGCTTATGTTGCTTGGTGGCTGTAAGTAATAAAGCCCCTTGTCTCTGACCCAGGAGTCTTGTCATCTGAACATCCATGATACAGTAACAGGCTAACTAATTAGCTTACACATAGGAGGAAATCAAATCCCACAGCTGGCAGAAACAGGCTGAATAATGTTAGGTGCACCTGTAGCACTTATATCCCTGCTGTTACGACACTGAGCACCCTTTATTGTAATTGCTTATTTAATTCCTTTATTCCCTACCTGGCTGGAAGCTATGGAAAGAAAGGGTTACTGCATTTCCTCTGCCTAGAAAAGTGCTTGGCATAAAGTAGGTTTTTCTCAAATATTTATAGAAGGAGTGAATAAATGGATATAGTCTGTTTAAGAGAACAGAATAAACCAGTTCCTCAGGAGAAAAAGGTTTTAAAAGGTAGGCAGAGTAACCGGCTTCATGTGAGACGTTCTGCCCTCTCCTCTGGGTCAGAGCAAGCTCCTTGCCACGCTGACCCCTCCCTTCACAGAGTTCACTGAGTGCAGGGAGGAGACAGAGTAAAATGATGCCTCTATCATGGAATGATTTGGGGGGCGCTGTAGCATCTTTACTTCACCATGATGTGATGGAGTTTCTCTGCCCCAACATGTTTATTTGAGTGTATGGTCCTGATGTGGTTGTTCGTTCAATTTCCACATCTCATGGGCATTGGTGGAAAGGAAATCAAGGCCATGCCTTCAGATGTCACCCTTGGTTTCCTGAGATCCTCAGGTGTGGATGAGAAACATCTGGCCAGGAAACCAGCCTTCCAGAATCCCCAGAGTGAAGACACTTGAGCAGAAGAGAGGTCGGTTCCTCAGCGTTACTCTGGCCAGTGATAAAAAAATTCTCAGGGTTTGTGGAGCAATTAATTGCTTCATGCACCTGCTGGGCCAAGGCTCTTCAGAATGAGGGAGGTCACATCTCCAAATTCTTAACCCTTTTGGAATCCAGTTGCTCATCACAACTGGTGGGGATAACACATCTTCCTCTGAAGAAAGGAACCAATTGTTCTTGGGGGAAAAGAGAACCGTGGGACTGATTTGACTTTTCTCCTAGAGAGCAGATTCTCCATTTGCCTGTTGGGAAAGAGAGGTGGACACAGGCCAAAGATATCACGACCCCTCCTCTCACATTTCCTTCTTCCTTCCCTTCCCCCTTCTAAGACACAAACGGAAACAGTATATTCGCTATGACCATGAATATTGTATTTACTGGTGATTTTTACTTACAAGACTGTTCCAAGAAGATGGAATATCCTTTTATTCTTTTCAAAGCTCTTCATGGGGGTTGACCTAAAGGAAGAAGCTGAGGCACAAAGTACAATTTTAGAGTTATCTTGAGACACAGTGAAGACAGCTGCCTGGGAAATACTTCCAAGTTGTCTCACGAAGTGCTTCCTTATAAGTTTGTTACAAGCAGGGTCTTTTTTTATTGGTTTGTTTTTTGAGACAGGGTGTCACTCTAGCATCCAAGCTGGAATGCAGTGACATGATCATGGCTCACTGAAGCCTTGGCCTGCCGGCCTCAAGCAATCTTCCCAACTCGGCCTCCCAAGTAGCTGGGATTACAGGTGCATGCCACCATGCCTGGCTAATTTTTAGTTTTTTCATAGAGACAAGGTCTCCTTGTATTTCCCAGGCTGTTCTCAAACTTCGGGTCTCATGTGATCCTCTTGCCTCAGCCTTCCAAAGCACTGGGATTACAGGTAAGAGCCCTTGACACCTGACCACAAGCAGGTTTCTCAAGGCAAAAGGGAAAAAGAAATATGCTGATACAAAGTTGTTTGACAGGAATTCTCACTGGCTTAAAGAAGTAATATTGATTTGTGATTGGCTCTACCTTGTTGAACTATAGGGTAAGAGTTTTGGTATCTAGCATATGGCATTGTTAGGTTAATGTATGGCTACTTGGTGTCAGTCAGTCTTGAACCCACATAACAAGCAGTTTCAAGAGGTGATTGCTTAGCTCAAGGAGGGAGTGAGACATAATTGCTATCACATTTCAGTACCTCTCTGGGCCTGATAATTTAAAATGGCTCACATTCTTCAGATAACATTTCTTTTCTTTCTCAACTGGGATTTTGTTTGTTTATTTTTAACTCAACAAACGTTTATTGAGCCGGTCCAAGGCCAGTCTGAGTCAGTCCAGGGAGTGAGACTAGCAGAGTCAGTGGGTTAAGAACACAGGCTTCTAGTTCAACAGACCTTGACTCAATCCCATCTTATCAGCAGTGAGACCTTTGCATCTCCATGGGAGGATACTGGGTGGAGGCCACTGTACTCCTTCCCCGCCTGCCTCTAGCCTCAGCAGCAGCCAGAGAGCCTGTTCTCTGTAAATGCTGCCAGCCACACTTGTTCCTGATGGTGGGATCCCTTTACAAGAAGCATAACCCTTTACTATAGTTCAAATTAAACAAATACTCAAATACCCTGGTGAAAGCAGTTAACACCCACAAGTTAAAACTTGCCTGAAGACAATCTCTGCAGCCAGAAAGAACTTGCAGACACTTAGCTGGGGATGGGAGCTGAACACCACAGGGAGGAGACACAAGGTTGGAAAAGAGGAATTGAGAGCCTCAGAGTCAAAACTCATTATTTCATGCCTTTTCTTTCAACCTGATCTCCCTTCCCTTTCTTATCTTTGAGAGAAAGTTTCAATTCCTGATACAGCTGAGTTCAACGGGAACTATGGGTAATTTGTCTCCGTACTTAACTTGTGCTTTAAGTGTAAAACTTAGGTCATTCATTTAAGGCCTGGCAATAATTTGCTAACTATAAGAAAATCATGTGACTTTCTTAGTGAAATGGTATCAGAAGATTTCCAGGAGCCAAAGAGCACCGTAACCAGGTGTAGCTGGAGTCAGGCCATTTTGTGTCAGCCGGTGCCAAAGTCCTTTTAACTCCAGGTGGTGGCTGCTCTTTCTAAGGACTGTTGAACTTGCAGCAATCTGATCAAGGCGGGCTTTAGGGTTTCAGGAATGCTGGTGAGCCATGTCTTGCGTGTTTAACCCGAAGCTTCCCTGGAGTTGGAGATTGCACTACTTTTCATCCATCATCCACTTTTTGGGCACTCACTTGTTGATGCTGGACGCTGTGTTAGACTCTGGAAAGAAAGTTTTTTTTTTTTTTTTTTTTAAGGAAAAAAATGCTGTTTCTGCCCTGGAGACATGTGCCTGACACAGAGGCCTTTTGTATTTCTGTTCTGGTCAAACAGCAACTCTTTCCTCTTTTGAGACCACAAATGCTGAAGCTTAAATCTTCTATTTGATAGCACAATAGGGTGACTATAGTCAATAATAATTTAATTGTACATTTAAAAATAAATAAAACAGTATAGTTGGAAGGTTTGTAACACAAAGGATAAATGCTTGAGGGGATGGACACCTTATTTTCCATGATGTGATTATTATGCATTGCATGCCTGTACCCAAATCTCATGTACCTCAAAATATATACACCTACTACATACTCACAAAAATTAAAAATTAGGAATTTAAAGAACGATAAATTAACCTAAAAAGAGCTTGTTTAAAAAAAAACAAAAAACTTTTTTGCAGTCCAATAACATTTTGCCAATGCTGCCCTCTGCAGAGCAAAACTAGAATTGCAACTCCAGGCAGTTAAGCAAACGTCCCAACATTGGTTAATTTGAAGAGAAGTGGAAGATTCAGTGGCCTTCAGACTTTTTCTCACTAAAATAATTGTGAATAATCATGTGCCTCCTTGCATTTTTTTTTAGCTGATATCTAAATTTGCCTCGTTAGGTTAATAGTAGCAAAGGATGCTCTTCCCCACAAATTTTCTGTGCTTTAAATAGTTGCAGATTGAGTGTATCCAGGTTAGTTTATGAAAAACACCGTCTGTATCACCTGGTGGGCAAAGCAGCCCTCATTGCTAAACCAATCAGCTACCTTTGAATTGCTTTTCGACAGAAAAGCAGTTTACTTGACTGCACTAACCATGCTGCTGATAAAGACATAACAGAGACTGGATAACTAGTACAGATTAGGAGGTTTAAGGGACTCACAGTTCCACCTGGCTGGGGAGGTCTCATAATCATGGCAGTAGGTGAAGGAAGAGCAACGGGATGTCTTACATGGCGGCAGGGAAGAAAGAATGAGAGCCTAATGAAAGGGGAAGTCCCCTATAAAACTATCATACCTTGTGAGACTTATTCATTACCATGAGAATACTATGTGGGACCAGCCCCCACGATTCAATTATCTCTTACTGTCACCCTCCCACAATACATGGGAATTATGGGAGCTACAGTTCAAGATGAGATTTGGGTGAAGATGTCTCCAAACCGTATCGACTGATTTAAATTCAACAGAACTGTGCTTTGGAGGACATTATTACACTGCTGAGTTCTAACACTGAGGCAGGTGACTAGACAGAGCTTGTGCAGGCTACCTAGGCATTACCCCTTTAGTAGTGCCTTCTGAGAAAGCAAAAGGAGCTTTACTTTCATGGGACTCTCCTGTCTTTGCTCTGAATTTTGTTATTGTCCAGTTGTTTGGTGCAAGTTCTTATACACCAGGATAGTGTATTATAATAAGTTTCAGGATGGTAAAGGTGTAGGCCTTCGTTTGTAAAGGAGAAGGGAGATTGTGAAAGGTACAAGTTAAGAGGTAGGGGAGGCCGGGCACCGTGGCTCATGCCTGTAATCCCAGCACTTTGGGAGGCTGAGGTGGGTGGATCGCCTGAGGTCAGGAGTTTGAGACCAGCCTGGCCAACATAGTGAAAACCCATCTCTACTAAAAATATAAAAAATTAGCTGGGCATGGTGGCCCGTGCCTGTAATCCCAGCTACTTGGGAGGCTGAGGCAGGAGAATCATTTGAACCCGGAGACAGAGGTTGTAGTGAGACGAGATCGTGCCATTGCACTCCAGCCTGGGCAACAAGAGAAAGACTCCATCTCAAAAAAAAAAATGTATAGTGAAGGAAGTAATAGGGAGACTCAATTTTAAAGTATTTTTAAAAGTCTTGTTAAAGTGGGATGATAAAAATCAGACATTAAGCTGACTCACCCAACATCCAATAGCAAACACTTTCTCAA